>PITA01003032.1:131838-147358 GCA_004023965.1 Spilogale gracilis | reverse complement strand
GTCTCTAGGGTGGGTGCAAAAGTAGTTAAAGATTTAACTGCACCACCCAACTTCCTCACTTGGGAATAATAAAAGACTGGGACCCTTGACAGTCGAGGAAGGCTGAAAGAGAAAGACAGAAAGGCAGTAGAGCAGAGCGAAGAGACAAAGCCATGAGACTGAGAGTCTGAGAGATGGAGATAGAGAGACAGAAACAGACACAGAGAGAAAGACAGAGAGCCTGCGCAGAGAGAGGCAAAGGCAGAGAGAGCGGAGCAAGAGATAGACAGAAAGAGAGACTGAGGCAAAGGCTGAGAGCCTGCAAAGCAAGAGACTGAGACAGAGAGAGACAAAGCAAGAGAGAAACAGAGACAGAGACAGAGAGAGAGAGAGATTGAGAGAGAAAAAGAGAGAGCAACAGAGACGGAGAAGCAGAGAGAGAAACAGAAACAGAGAAACTGGACAGAAAGCAAGAGAGACAGAAGCAAAGAGAGCAAGATAGACAGAACCAACTGTTTGCTTAAAGCTAGACTGATGTAACTAAAAAGCTTTAAATAAAGAAACCTGAAGACACAGTTTTCAGGAGAGGAGATCCCCGCCACTCTTCGCGTCCTGTCTCCTCATTTTATCGCCGACTCCATCGCCACCTTCGGGGAACCCTGACCTACCGTTGCCAGGGCTGGCTCCCAACACAGAGTGATTTTGGATTCATGTAGACTTTTGCTAAAATCTCCAGCTCTGACACTCACTTGTTGGGTGACTCTGATCTCAGTTACCCCATCTGAGAAATGGGGATAATATTCTCCCTAAGAGGAAGAATCTGTGTGAAAACTACATAATAGAGTCTATGTCAAGGGTTCATTAGCAAATGTCAGCTCCCTTTCCCCTAATCCAGTGTGGAGCAGGTGTGGGGCTGGTACCCACAGGTATGCTGGATTGGATTTTACATGGGGGAGAGTAGCATGTTGAGTTGGACTTTCTGCAGAATTTGGGGGAAAAAACAAAACCCCGTCATCCCACTATCTACTCTCTCAAAGCACTGCTTGTATTGGAAGACTATTTGTGACAACTCTGCGAAGATGATAATAAAATCCACTGCATCATATTCTTTAAGTGAGTGAATTGTATGGTATGTGAAAGACATCTCAATACAATTGTTATTATTCGAAAAGATTATCTGTAGAGGTCAGTTTTCTGCTACCTAATTTTGTGTCTACAAAGAACCAATGAGAATGAAGTATAATTGCATATTGAAATAGTAATCTTTGTGCTTTTCTATGCTTTCTTGGTCTTAATTCTCCTCAAGACATCCCTGTCATTTGGTGATAATTAAGATTATTCAAACAAGATGCAGAGAGGGAAAAGCCAATGTTTTTTCTTCACTTCCAAATTTAAAAATTTTGAAAACTGATTTTTTTAATTTATACAAGAAGGATTTTGTTGAAAGAAAAGGCTCATGACATTAAAGCAGGCAGCCCTGAGGGAAACAAGATAGAGAGTTTATGCTCAATATTGACTGGGAGAGCATGGGGGAAGACCAGACTATTCCATTTCAGTCACTATACTCCCCACTCACCCACCCACCTCCCGGGAAACCAGAGAAGGTCTCCTGGGTGGAAGCAGAATAGAGCCAGACCCTGGAAATCAGGAGACTAGGGTGATATGAAGTGGGGGTAGAAAAGTAGTTTTGAGAATTCATGGAGAAAAGGAGAGTCAGCAGTAACTGGGTGAGTCCTCACCATTGACAGGGATTGCATGCCTCTAAAGAACAAACTTGTAGGCTGCTATCCCCATTGGAATGTGACTGACCTATTGAACGTGCTAAACAGTAGGGGTGCAAGTCACTGTCCCATGAGGACCTTTTCGCCATAGCTGTCTGCTCCTCACCTGTGGATGTGATAAGTATCACATCTGTCTGTACACTAATATTTTGCTGAGCCCCATCCCACTGCTCCAATTGTCCCATGTTGTCACTCCCTTTTCAGTGGCCCCAGGTGCAGATCCTATAAGCACTGACCTAGGACATCCTACAGGCAGAGTCCTGCCCTGCCTGTCTTCCATTACAGCCTCTGCAGAAGACCCGAAACCTTGCATGGTTCCCCATTGAGTGCTCTTCCTAAGTAGTTTGTGTGGGAGTGCTTAGCTAAGTTCGAGTCCTTTTTATCATTTATTTTTTAAGCTCAACCCCTATTCTGTCCAATTCTTGCATCAGCCACTGTTCTGCTCCCTGGCACCAAACAAGGAGCATGAAGAACCCACTCAGCTCACTTTCTAAATCATCTGATGTTTTCCAGACTTTCTAGCTTAGGAGTAGCCAAGAGGAGGAACAGACAAGGGAATGTGACCCATATATGATTTGTCACCCCCAATATTACTTTCTCAGGAAAGTTCTCAGCTCAGAGAGTATAATAGTTGAAAGGGAGGACAGGGAAGGACAAGATTCTGGTCAAGAAAGAAAAGAAAGAAAGAAAGAAAAGAAAGAAAGAAAGAAAAGAAAGAAAGAAAGAAAAGAAAGAAAGAAAGAAAGAAAGAAAGAAAGAAAGAAAGAAAGAAAGGAAGGAAGGAAGAAAGAAAGAAAAAGAGAAAGAAAAGGGAGAAAAGGAAGGGAGGAAGGAAAGAAGGAAGGGAGGGAGGGAGGGAAGAAAAGAAAAGAGAAGGAAGAGAGGGAGGAGGGGTAAGGGATGAACTCACTCTGCCTCTCCAAGGGGAGTGCCCTCTCCCAAAAATGCCTTCACGATAATACTGAGATTCAGATCAGAAAAAGATAAGCAACTCAGCAAGGATCCAGGCTGAACCTAGCTTGGTAGTGGCATTGATGTCCAAGTCAGACCCTAGCTTACCAAACCCCGCAAAGCCTTGAAATTTAAAATTATGATGAGACTTTGTTGTGATTATTTCCAGAGGAAGAGAAAGAAGAAGAGAAGCAAAATGGTTTAAGATGTTCTTTCTTCATCCTGGAGCACGTCCCCTGATGTCGTTGGAAAGGGGCAAAGCTGAATGGAAAATCCCGAACATGCACCACCACAGCTGAGAAAGGATGGACATGGAGCGCCTTGATGATGATTCCAGTAAGAACGCCGAAGCTTCAGAGCAGCTCATGCAACCAGGGCTGGACTTTTGCTAAGGAGCAGAGCCTGGAATATGGAGATGGTCCCTTTGTACCTCTCACAACTTGGACTGTGTCTGAACTGCTGGGCTGAGTTTTCACAAAGAAGAGGTCTTCCAACTGACAGACACTCTCTACTCATTGCCACTGCCAGCTCTGTTCATTGTCCCATTCCAGCCTCATGTCCCCAGATCCCCAGAGCTATCTGGACATCTACCATCTGTGCTTCCCCAGATCCACCCCTGTTTCCTTCTGGGAAATCACCCTTCCATCATTCTCTGTCTTACAGGGTCAACTGCCCACCTCTCAGCTCCAGAAATATGCTCATGACCTAGTTCTTGGACTTTTTGTTTTATTTATTTATTTATCTATTTATCTATTTATCTATCTATCTATTTATTTATTTAATTAATTTATTTGACAGAGAGAGATATCACAAGTTAGACAGAGAGGCAGGCAGAGAGAGAGAGGAGAGAGCCCGATGCAGGCCTTAAACCCAGGAACCTGGGATCATGACCTGAGCTGAAGGCAGAGTTTTTAACCCACTGAGCCACCCAGGCACCCTTTTTGTTACAATTCTTAGGAAACTCATTTTTAGTTTATTTGAAGCTAGGAAGAAGTGAATGAAAGTTGCTAGAAGCAACCACTTGGAAATATCTGCTTGAGAGATACATCAATTTAGAGCTATCTTAGAGCTAAGAGATAGAGTCACATGGGTTCAATAGTTCCTGAAGCAGGACTTACTCTCAGACCAGTACCTTGGATTTATATGAACCAGTAAGTTTCCTTTGTGCTTAAAACAGGATGAGCTGGGTGTCTGCCCTTCCAGAAAAAGGAATCCTGATGATATAGACAAGGTCAGTAGCTTTGATCCTAGAATCTGTGGAAGCTTAGAATAAAAAACAATTCTTAATTCAGACTGTGCCTCCAGCTTCTTCCCTGATCTTCCCACATGGCAATCTTACCCAGGACCCAGAATTCTTTAGACTTAAGAATTTGAGTTCCTGGGTGCCTGGGTGGTTCAGTGGGTTAAAACCTATGCCTTTGGCTCAGGTCATGATCTCAGGGTCCTGGGATCAAGGCCCCCATCAGGCTCTCTGCTCAGTTGGGAGCCTGCTTATTCCTCTCTCTCTCTGCCTACTTCTCTGTCTACTTGTGACCTCTCTCCCTGTCAAATAAAAAATAAAAATCCTAAAAAAATTTTTTTGAGTTACTTCCAGTTGTAGGTGACTCCTTCCTCCCTCCACATTATCCCAGTTGGTATTTCTGTAGTTCTTCCTTAATTCTGATCCTGTGGCCCACACTCCCAGATTGCTCTGAATTCCCTGGTCTGGGGATTTTCCTACCTCTTTGGACCTCCCATAAATGGTCTTTACCTGGTCAGGGTCTGAACTTAGTGTGAAATTTGAGCACTTGCTGGATACCCCTGAAGTGCACTCCAACAACCAGATCTATGCTCCATCCTGAGAAGAAGGGTCTTGAGTCATGAAGACTGAGATCTACTACAAAGACCCTTCTTGACGCCAGTATGATTCAGACACACACCCAAATGGGAAGTCAAAGAGGGACCAATCAGGATGGCAAGGAGTCTAGAAACCAGGTCCTTAAATTCAGATGCAAAGAAGTGGTTGCATTTGGCCTGGAAAAAAAGAAGGCTAAAGGAGAAACATGATGTCTTTCTGCAAATATTTATAAAACTATGATATAGGACTAGAGCCAATGGGTGATTGTCCCAAGGAGATAAATCTATAGTCAACAGAAAAAATTATTTTGGATTTTTTCTATGCACTTGAGAATTACCCTTTACTTTAGCAAGAACATCTTCAATATCCTTGTCATCTCTGAAATGTCAGTCCCTGGGCAGGTCAGCAAACACTTCTGGATGGATTCCTGGCAATGACACCTGGGAGGAACCTGGCAGGCTGGAGTGAGGCTGGAGTCTGACTTCATGAAGAATATCTACTTCCCAGAGCTGAGGCAAATTCTGGGACCTCAGGAGCCTAGGAGCAAGAATCACTGCACATAAGCCGAGCTCAGTCCCAGGGAGCTGAAATATTTTTTTACTGGAAGACAAAGGGAAGATCCCCTTGTGCTAAATCGGGAGGTAGCCATCTTCATACGATTGGTGGAAAATGGTAGCCCAAGTTTAATAATGGTAAATCTATCAAAACCAAATGGACATAGCTCACATCCTGTGGGCAATAAACATCCACAGGTGAAATTTTATGAGGTTTTAAAGGGAACTTTATGAGTTTTGAGGGAGTCTTAGTATAAACTGAAACCAGCCATGGAAAAACAATATAACATGAACTATGGAAAGCAATAGTTGAAAATACTGTCACTGTTACCAAACCAAAGAAACTGTTCAGGGAAAGGAGAAAGATATGCTAGACTTTACGTCTGTCTCATGATTTCTGGTGAGGTAGACTGTCTTACCAGCAGCATTTTTAACTCCTTGACAGCAAACGTCTCCTGTTAGCCACACAGCATCTAGTACAAATGTAGGTGCCCTCTGTGCACAAACACATATGAACTATTTCTGAGATGGGCAATCATATTTGTGAGTACTTCCACAGGTACAAATACCTCCCCGCTGCTCTGGAGACTTTTTGCATTGTAGGCAGAAAACTTAAACTCAGCATTAAGAAACTTTCCCAAGATCACGTAGTTAGTAAATAGCTAAATTCTGATTTGAACCCGTGTCTCTCTGTCCCTAGAGGCCATGTCCTTTTAACCACATCTGCATTTGCCAAACTTTTGGATCTCATCAACCAATAATAGTGTTTCAAAAATACCCAAGAGAACCCTGATTGGATTGCCAACATTTTACTGGAGGATATTGTTGAAAACTGAGAAAGTAAAATTACAACAGCCCAAAAAGACAAGACACAATCTCAGAGTAAAGAGAATATATTGAGTATTAAGAAAGACTCACTCCTTACCATGAGTATGTACATGCATGTGTGTGTGTGCACCTGTAAAGACACGGTCATTGACAGGCACCTGGCTCGCTCTTGAGACTGTAACTCTCTGCCACGCTTTACTCTCTTCACCCCTCGTAGCACTGAGTACAACGTCCCACACAAAGTAGGTGATTTAGACCTGCCATTGAATGACTAACATTATTTGCTCTTTTCTGTATGATCCTCTGAAAAGATGTCACTGATACGGGTTCTTATGGATCATGGACCCAGACAACTTGTTTCATCTTGTTTAACTTTGCATGTATGGCTTAGTTTCCTAAGCAGGACTACGCTACCACCTCCTTCTCCTCTCCCCTTGAGAACAGCAATATTTCTTCTCTTGGCAGACTCTATCAACACAACTTTGTATCTTTGCACTAAAGAGATTCCACTACCACCTCTCTGGCCAAACTCTCACTCTTCAAGGTAATTTAAAGAACAGGGGCAAGGAGGGCTGTGCGGCCCCTAAGAAGTGAGTGAGCACCTTGGCCTGGGGGTTTCGTAGTTTGACTATCCTGTTCTCTTGTCCCACTTCTTCCACTGAATGATCTTAGGAAATTCTCTTCTTTGAATCTCAGGTTTTTTTCATGTACAAAATGGCGGCGGGGGGAGGGGATGGTGTTGGGCCAAACAGCTAAAAGGGTGCTTCCAATCTTGGCAATCTTACCTCTCTTCCATCTGGCTGATTGCAGCTCCTTCCACAGCACAGTTCCTTTTGTTTGAGAAAATCTGGAATTTGAGGATGGAGTCAACAGCAAGTTGGCCCTTGAGGAAGATTCTGTAATATGATCGTGCAGCTGGTTAGTGATTCTACATGAGTGCAAGATCACTCGAGGGTGGAATGTCAAAGTTTACCAGACATTATCTTGGACCAATTCTCCTTTTTCCATGAGACCAAATCATTATCCTCAAAAGCATTACTAATTGTGTACATCCACCAGATGCTGGAAGACCCTAGCTGGGAAGAAGAAGACCCACGCTGGGGGTCATCCACCCCACTCGGGTTTCTCCTTGGCTGGGCTTACACTGGAGCACCCAGCAAGAAGCCACACAATGCCCTGGAATAAATGACTTGTCACGGCCCCAGGAGGTGCTCTCATACCTACTTGGCCTTCCATTTATCTTTATAGCATGGAACCAGCTATGCCTCACTGAAGGAAAGGTTAAGTTACAGGGATCAACTTTAAAAAGAATTTTGTTTTTAAAGACTTCCTTCCCCTTTAATTTGAGAATAGTTACTTCTCTGGCACCCGCCAGAACAGAGCTATTTGTATGTCATCTACAGACGGAGAAAGAGAGAGCTAGCCGACTGGCTTGCCTGCTGGATCAACTTTGGTTGCTTTTTCACATACAGATCAAAAGCCTCCTGAGCAGTTAACCCTCAGCAAGGAAGTGACATCTACAAATAGAGAGGATTTAGCAAAAGTGAACATGCACTGTGTGAAAATGTATTGCATTGTTCGGTGCTGGAGATTTCTGGTCATCTCTCTAAATATCCTGAAGATGAGCTTTGGCTCCAATCTGGAAAATCCCTGGGATCTGTTAGCCATCTTAACCTACAAGGAGGAAGGATCCCCAGATTTTCGTAGATTGCAGGGTAACCCTATCTCCAAAGAGACAACTGGGGTGTGTCTGCCTGATCTTTTTCCTCTTGGAAATGCTTTTTACATAATCTCTGGTGATCAACGTAAGAGTTAAAGAATAGAAAGCCTTGGGAAAAGCCCAAGACCAAAAAGACAGGCAAAGACATACCTGTCCAAACAAGAAATAATGAGGACAGTGTGAGAATGAGTTGATTCAGGAAAGGTCTGCAAGAAGTTTGGAGAGCAAACAAGAGCACAGAGACCCTCAGAGGAAGCTGGCATAGGGACAGATGCTCCAAACTTAAGGAATGCACCTCTGAAGAGATGCCAAATGGTGTTCAGGCCCCTTAAGAAAGCACTTTCAACCTATTGCAAAGAAAGGGTTATGCAGAAAGAGTGAGGAAATTGAAAAGGCAAAGGGAATTCTTCTCTTTAGGAACCAGCTGGAACATCCCACCACCAACCTGGAAGCCAGGGAGGCTGTTGTCTTCCTTCTGTTGATGAATTCCTCCCACACCTGTGAATACATAGTGTGTCAGCATCACAGAGTTAGAGATCAATCCTGCCTTATTTTACCAGTAAAGGTATCTAAGGTCACTCTGAAAGCTGGGGGCAGAGCCCCAGCTGGAGCCCCTCCTACCCAAGCCTAAATTCTTTCCACTCTTCCTTCGAGGGTGCAATGTGCACTCAGTGAGAGTGCACCTGTATGCTACCATTTTTGGAATCTGAGAGTCTCTTGGGTCTGCCTAGATCTCTGCTCTAGAGATTGTCCCATCTCAGCCTCTTGTTTACATGAACCTCATGCCACAGGGAGCAAATCTGTGTTCCCTGAGCTCACAAGTGTGCATCAGGCCTCTGCTAGCCGCTGTGGGGCTGCTGGCGGCTCTCTTTAACCACGGATCCTCGAGCCTCTCCTGGCCTTGGCTCCTGGTGCCCAAGCTTGCAGTCTCCACTCAGGACAGGCATGTGTGTGATTTGGAGGTGGGGGTCAGGTATGGAAGTAGAGGGAGCAGGGAAGGATGTGAGCAGCCACTAAGACCAGTGTCCCTGCACATTTTCAAACACAGATGGAGAGATGATCACATGTGGACCTATGGGTTACACATGTCTGAATGCTGGTGACATCCTGTCCTAGTCTAAACAATGAACAGTGAGACTCTCAGAACTGAAAATGTGAATTTCCGAGGCCTCTGATTATAGGTTTACTGCTTAAGCCCAAAGCTTCTGTCACTTTGCTTGAGAACTGGTTAAAAGGTTAAGAGGCTGTTTCAAAAAAATTCCTCTAAAGCAGGGTTCCATTAGCCCCAGACCCTGTATACATGCAAGCAGGAAAATAGAAACAAGATGTAGGGACCAAAAGAGAGGCTTCACAGGAGGAACTGGTTTGTGTCTGAGGAAGATGAGCTGTCGGATCCTTTGCTCAGGAAAACCACAGGCTCCCAAGTAGCCCTGAGCTGGGATGAAATCAAGGCTGGCATAGGCTGTAGGCAATTACCTTTCTCAAGGACTTGTGTGTGGGCTTTGCTGAAATCTCCAGATATTAGAGGCCCCACCTTTTAGTCTTTAAAAGGTGTATGACTCTAGTTCTCCCACTGAACCCCTCTAGGTGCTATTTCTTTCCAACCCAAAGAAAGAACTTATCAAACACCTGTTCTGAACAAAACCCCCTGGCTGGGGCTAATGGGGAGGCAAAAACCAGCTGAGTAGGGCCCTTGGCCTCACAGAACTTAGAATAAGGGTCATGAAAAGTTGAACTTTGGGAAGAAGTTTGGGAAGTTTTTAAAAAGTTTCCCGAAGTTCTTTCCCTGCACTGCTGAGGAGTAGGCTCCCCATCAGGTCTGATTGCACGGGGTGGGGAGGGGAGTGGGGGGCGCACCAGAGCGCCTTGTGTGGAAGGATGGCAAAGCCATCAGTCTGGGTCCCATCCACTTGATTCTCACTGAATGGTCCCCTGAGCCAGGTGCTGAATGAGCCCGACTGCTCCCCATCCCGTGCCCGGGAGGACTTGCTGTTCTGGGTGTCTGGGGCCAGAGGCTGCCCTTAGTGGAGCTGAGGTGGCAAGGTATGGCCTCTGCACGTCCTTCTCCTGGCCCAGGATGCTTCTTTCCATTTGTGCCTACCGCTTTCCTTAATGTCAGTGTTTGGGGTGTTGATGAACCCCCGGGGAGGATTTAAACATTGAAACCCAGTCCTGGCCAGGGCCCCACCGGATGATGAGAGAGCACGGGAGGAAACAAAAGTGCTTGTGTTAACAGAATGTCATTTCCCAACATGATTCAGGCCCTAAAGCTGAGGCAGGAAAAGCAGAGCAAATGCCTTCCCATTCATCACGTCGGACACAGCTATTTTTAGAGCACACGCCAGCTCAGTGCCGGGCTCCGGGCTCCAGGCTCCAGGCTCTGGGCTCTGAGGTTCCTGCAGTGGAAGTCACTGAGGTCGGGTGATTGAGCTAGTCAGGCATGGGGGTCGTGCAGGTGTGTGTATGCGTGGGTGGTGTGCACAATGTGTGAGTGTTCTTGCGTGAATGGGTGATGTACGTGTGTGTGGGTGGTGCATGTGCATGCTTGTGCATGTTGTATGTGATGTGTGCACACGGTATGTTTGTGTGTGCATGGGGGTGTGTGTGCTCGGTGTACATGGTATACGTGACATGTGTGTGCGTGGTGTGTGTTCATGCATGTGCGTGCGTGTGCCTGTAGGGAAAGGAGGACGGGTGGGCTGACCCTGTCCAGCTAGAGCTGCAAGTGCTGAGCCAGGCACCTTGTGTGCACAGGTGGGAAGCAGGGTGCAGGCAGTCGTGGGGGGATGGGTGAGGGAGAGGAAAGGGCCTGGGACTCAAGTGGGGCCTGGGCTCTGTAAGCACCCTTCCCATCTCCACGGTGTCCTGACCTGCCCCTCCATGCATGCACAGACCCTCCTCCCAGGCTGAGGGCAAAGCCACCTGTGTCCTGGACTTCGCCAGATGTTGGCAGGCTGCAGGTGCCCTTGGCTTTGTTATCATAGCCTTGCAAACATCTGGCCACTTGAAGGCCTTCATGCCCAGGTATGCTGGCCTGTGGGAAATCGATTCTGCTCCAGTCAGCACCTAAGCACCCATTTTTCCTAAAAGACAAAATCTTTCCCCTCATAGAAGGAGACACCGCTGAGCCTCCCTCGCATACACCTTTTTCAGAAGGAACAGAGAAGAGCATTCCCCTTATTTCCACCCATCTTTGGCCCTCTTTCTCCTGCAAAAGGGTAAGAGAGGGCTGTGTTGAACTCAGCCCTGAGGTCATATAGGAGAAGGAACTCCAGGCAGTGTTCCTTCTCAGTCACAAGTCTTCTTCTTTCTTTCCATCTTATATGGGATGTTCTCCCAACTTCCACGCTGCAGATTTCTCAGCCCTGAAAAAGATGCATAAGCTGTCCGTTGTCCCCACTTCATTTTTCCCTTCTCCTAATATCCTCCATGCTATTCCTTATGTTCCACAAATAAGTGAAACCATATGATAAATGACTTTCTCTGCTTGACTTATTTCACTCACCATAATCTAATCCAGTCCCATCCATGTTGATGCAAAAGTTGAGTATTTATCCTTTCTGATGGTATAGTAATACTCCTTTGTGTATATGGACCACATCTTCTTTATCCATTTGTCTGTTGAGGGGCATCTTGGCTCTTTCCACACTTTGGCTATTGTGGATTGGGGTGCATATGGCCCTTCTTTTCACTACATCTGTATTTTGGGGATAAATACCCAGTAGTGCAATTGCCAGGTCATAGGGTAGCTCTATATTTAATTTTTTGAGGAAACTCCACACTGTTTTCCAAAGTGGCTGCACCAATTTGCATTTGTAACAACAGTGTAACAGGGTTCCCCTTTCTCCACAATTTCTCCAACATTTGTTATTTCTTTTTTTTTTTTTTTAAGATTTTATTTATTTATTTGACAGAGAGAAACATAGCCAGAGAGGGAACACAAGCAGGGGGAGTGAGAGAGGGATAAGCAGGCTTCCTGCTGAGCAGGGAGCCCAATGTGGGACTCGATCCCTGGTCTCTGGGATCATGGCCTGAGCTGAAGGCAGTCGCTTAACCAACTGAGCCACCCAGGCGCCCCAACATTTGTTATTTCTTGTTTTGTCGATTTTTGCCATTCTAACTGATGTAAGGTGGTATCTCAGTGACATTTTGATTTGAATTTCCCTGATGGCTAATGATGATGAACACTTTTTCCTGCGTCTGTTAGCCATTTGTATGTCTTCTTTGGAGAAGTATCTGTTCATGTCTTCTGCCCATTTATTGACTGGATTATTTGTTTTTTGAGTGTTGAGTTTGAGAAGTTCTTTATAGATCTTGGATATCAACCCTTTGTAGTGTCATTTGTAAATATCTTCTCCCATTCCGTGGGCTGCCTCTTTGTCCCACGAGAGACTACAGACTCTGGGAATCAAACTGAGGGTTTTAGAGGGGAAGGGGTGAGGGATGGGTGAGCCCAGTGATGGATATTACAGAGGACATGTATTGCATGGAGCACTGAGTGTTATATGCAAACAATGAACCGTGGAACACTACATCAAAAACTGATGATGTACTGTACGGTGACTAACCTAACACACACACACACACACACACACACACACACACACACACACACACACCAACTATCCATCATGGCAAGAGCTAACATCAACAGCTGAAGATAAGGCTACATCTCCCTTCTTTCCCCAAGCTCTCTAGATGGGCTGCAGGGTCTATGGAAATGTAGTTTATACTAGGGGGGGCCTCAGAGCTGATACACTTGCTGTTGATAGCTCAGCTGTCCCTGAGGTTCTGGGCAGTTTGGGACCTTCTTACCAGCATAGAGGATTTAGATGATTTCCTACACAACCACGGAGGACTTCCCACAAGCCAAGGCTACCAGACAAAGCATCCCACAGTGGTAAGTGCCTACCGCTACTCCTCCCAGGAAAGCAGGAGAAGCTCATGTGAAGTCTTGAGGGAGCCACCAGCACATTGTAAGCATTGCCCCTTGGTAGCACCCAAGAGATGGAAGGTTTATCTGCTTTGCACTGTGGCCTGGATGGTAAAGGAATGGGGAAGAAATTGGTACTCAAAGGAGACAACAGGTTCATTTCTTTTTTATGTCTTCTCCTATGAAGTGCTATCACAAAGAAGTACCATCCAGTCAGTAACTTAGCAGGAAAAAAATGCACTTGGCTGCATTCAAGAACTATCAGGATCTTCTTTATACACAGGCCAGCAGGTGAGAAGGAAGCAGCCAGGTGCCCAAGTCCCAGCTCAGCCACTAGTTTGCATCTCTTATGATCCTGAATCAACCCGTCACCTCTCTGGACAAAGAAAGGAATGGCTTGGACCAAATGATCATGCTTCCTTTCCAAAGCAGCACAAAAATACATATAACTAGGGAGGTGAGGCTTCTAGAAGAATGCTCCTTGGAGAAGTTAGTCCTCATGCCAGTGGTGGAAGCTAACAGAGGGTAGAGTAACAATGACTAACAGTTATTGATTCCCCAAGCACCAGGCACTGTGCCCATCTGACCACCAAACTTTACAAGAACCCTGCAAAATGCATGTTATTCTCTCAGTGTGTACATGATAAAACCAAAGATCAAAAGTGTTAAACCAGTTCCCCAAAGTCACAAACTGGCAAAGGCAGGATCCCAGCCTACATCCTTCCGATGCCTAAGCCCACATGTTTCATCACACCATACACACAACTCTCGGTGGATCAAGGAGAATCATTCCTGTTTATTCCTTTTTCTATTTTGAGCATCTTTTTTTAAAAAAAGTCGGCCCTCTCTGTACTCCACAAAAGTCTTATAAAACAACTGCAGTGCTGCCCACAGCTTCCCCAGGAGCTGTGTTCGGAAAGTCAGGAATTGTGTTGATAAAGCACAAGTCCCCATATGCCACCAAATCACAGTAATTTACAAGTGGTGGTCAAATGACCGCATCGGAAATCTTGAGTGTGCTGGGTGCTTGGAGCCCAGGAGGCTGAGTCAGCCGCCAGCCCACTTCTTTTCCAAGGACCTGAAACCAACCAACTTCCTGCTTTTCTTTCTTTTGAAGCCCAGTGCGTGGTGGTGCTTCAAAGTCCAAGAGGGTTGGGCGGTTGGTCTGAGTCCATCATGAGTTCTGTGCCAGCCAGCAGGGCACGGGTGCACATCAGTTCTCTCTGCTGCCCTTTTCTTCTTTTATCTTTGGCATCTCCTATGACTTTCAAAGCCTCTTAACTACCTCTCCTCCCAATGATATTCTCACCCTTTCTTTTTTCAGTCACTCTCCCACATCTTTTGGACTTTCTCCCTCTTCTTCCTCCCATTCTTCGTCCTCTTTGATGACCAGGAGCTAACCACTAGGGAGACATACAGGGTTGTACCCAACTGCAGTCACCTTCCCATGATGGCAGCAATCTTGATGACACTGCAGTACCCAGTGTGAGGTTCCTGGGAGCCGGCAAAGGAGATGCTTCCTTCAACGCTCAGCGTGGTCTAAGAACTTGATTCATGAAATCCAGTTCCCAGGCATGGCCATCAACAGGAGAGGGGTCCAAGGAGGGACCTCAGCCTGCAGTAGGGGACAGGGGAAGTTCACGTTTCTGTTCTTTCTCTTTCCTCCGTGCTGGTAACCTGAGCTAACCATGAGGTTCTTTGGTCACGGGGACAACAGAGGAGTCCCAGAGACACAAGACATTGGCAGCATTTCAGAACCTACTCAGTTTTTTCTCTTGCTTCCATTCACAAGATTTACCTCAGAGAACCTTGCAACGAAGCTCCCCAAAATCTTACCAGCCTCAAAGATATCCCACTTACCCCTGGCCCCAAGAAACTCCCCAGTTGAAAAACCAGTAAAATTGGCAAGTTTTCCGACATGCTCAACACAAATATCTTTGTGTGCTTGGAAGTTGGGGGGGTAGTGATGATAAAGGATTGTTGAAATAAGCATACGTGGTATCTAGACACACTGATTTGAAGTTAAAAAGCTCTTGTCTTCTTCCCAGTTCCCCTCTGCCTCTCTGTGTGACCCTTAACAGTGTTTTCTTTTTCTGTGTCTTGGTTTCCATATTTATAAGATAGGTTTGTACCAAGAAGCCAATACATAATTGGAAAAGAGAAAATGCTATGTAAATAATATTAGAGATTCCCCTGCTGTTTGCTTGACAGCAGTTCACTTAGAAGGTTCAAGATCCTTTTGATCTGAGATGAGAGGGACCAGCTGCTGAGAGATAGAGTCTGATTTAATCCAGAGTTAACCTTGCAGAAGCTCTTTGTAGATAATTTGTGGTGCTTCTTTGTAGTCTAGATCCAGGACAAAGGTGGAGAATATGATTTGTGGAATGGGTAACCACCACAAACTATCATTTCTGGTCAAACCATTTTCTTCATTCTGTCCTGTTTACATTTCCCACGTATGTCATCCCGGACAGACTCAATGAATCGTTGCCTCTGGATAGGTACTTCAGACCTCACAGAGGCCTTTTATATTAACCATGGGGTTCTTTGGTCATGTATATTTAAGTAGGAATGGATAGCTCAGTTTATCAGAAGCTACACAAAATTCAGGATGGAAAGTATTTCCAACATCTCCGACTCCCTACTTCAGGGGGTTTTTAAGACAATGTGGCTCCAGAGAGCCAACACAGGGAAGGGCTAGCTGTGGGTCAGGGGTCACGAAGCACACTTGCTGGACTCCATACGACTGTCTCCCCATGACCCTCCCTCGCGTCTCCAAGGCCAGATTGGAGCGGCCTGTGGAAAAAATTCCTGTCTATTTTCAGAAACAGATAAAAGCATTCAGATTATGTGGTGCAAATCTCGGCCTGAAAGCGGCTGGAAAAATCTGTTCCTTGCCACTGTCACTGACCCTCCGACCCCTCCAAGTAAGGACAT
>PITA01003032.1:55298-131738 GCA_004023965.1 Spilogale gracilis | reverse complement strand
ATGCCATCTGGTCCTCAGCACCCTACCTGGGGATCCCAGGGCAGGAGGCCCAGTCCTAGGCAGCCCCATGGGCCTCATGGGCTAAATATGATCTAGTCTTGGGAAGGACAATATCCTATCCTGAGCCGAGAGGCCTACAACCAGATGTCTCCCTGTCCTGAGCTCCCCAAGCATAGCGATTTGGGAACACTGACTAGTTCATCAAACTGGATCTCATGCGCGGGGTATTATTCCTGGCTTTAGGGAAAAGCCCGTTGAGCAATGCCTCACCTGTGTCGCGCGCTCAAGTTCACCGTGAATCGGTTGTTCTCTGAGGATATGCAGTTGTCAACACTGCAAACCAGGCTTATGCTTAGTGCATCAAGGAGCAAGGATCAGTCAAACACACTTGTGAGGACTGCCCTGTTAGCTTCATCTAGGAGGCACTGGGGGTCTCGGGGCTTCCGATTCAAAACATCTGTTTCTTCCAGAATTCTCTGTGCTTGCAGTCCTCACTGAATAATTCATTAAGCACCAAACTCTTCCCACAAGGCACTGGTGTTGAGCACTGGGATTTCCACCTCCCCTCCAGGCAATGGGTTCACAACCCAAATAGAAGCCAAGTGGTGCCAGCTATGGAAGGAGCCAGACAGGGTGACATTTCCCTGGGGAATGGAAAGGGCCTCTCATTTCCTCTTCCCTGGCTTCCTCCCCTAGATGCACCAGAGGGAGGGCAGGGCAGGAGTGAAGAAGCCACCATCAAGGAAGCAGGAGTGAAGAAGCCACCATCAGTCCTCATTCTGACAGGGGAATGAGGGCCAGTCCATCTGGAGACGGATGGAGCTAACTGTTGCAGCGGAGAGGGGCTCCCAGATGGGAGAGACAGAGGGCGGGGGCAGAGCCACGTGGCCAGGACATTCCAGGCTGGATGTGGACAGAGCAGGAGAACTGAGGGGACCCTGATAAACTCCACCAAGGCTTACGCAGCACCTTTCCGTGTCTCTACTTTTAAATTGAAGGCTCATGTTCTATGAGGCAAGAAGCAAGGATGAGAGGGGAGATGGTTGCGATACTTAGTTTAAAAAGCAGTAGCAAAATACTAGGAGAAACCATAACTCAAATCATACCGTCTGGCATATCTTGGAACGCTTTGTCTAAGTCCAGGCCTTTGTTCAAGCTGTCCTTTGGCCTGGAATGAACTACCTACTCCACTTGTCAAACTCTTACTCAACCCTCAAAATCCTATCCAAACGTCTCCTCTTCTGGAAAGTTTTCCAGGATCACTTCCGTCCCTCGTATTCCAGTAGAACCATCTGTCGTGATACATATTATCTTCTGGTTCGTGTTCTAGTTAGTGACATATGTGTGTGTTTCCTCCAACAAAAGGTGAGCACCTCAAGGACAGAGCCTGTGCTCCATTCAGACCAGCGGCCATTTTCTCTACTTACTAATGATGTTGAGCATCTTTCCACATGTTTAGTGGCCATTCATAGATCTTCTTTGGCAAAATGTCTATTCAAGTCCTTTGTCCATTTTTAAATTGGGTTATTTGTCATTTTGTTATTTAATTCTAAGTGTTCTTTATCCTGGACATTAGATTCTTGTCAGGTATATGTCTTGCAAATATCCACTTCATCATTTGAATCATTTAAAAGTGTAGAAGTCAGTGGTTCACAATGTCGTGTGACCATCAGCACTAACGACTAATGCTTTGTCACTCCAAAAACCAACCTCATACCCACTCAATAAGTCATTTCCTATTATCCCCTTCCTGGACACTAGAGAACCACTAGTCTACTTTCTGCTCTATGAATTTGCCTATTCTGGACATTTCATAGAAGTGGGACCATACAATATGTGTCTTCTTGTGTCTGGCTTCTTCCGTAACAATGTTTTCAGGGTTCGTCCACATTGTGGCATGCGTTTGCTCTAGGTCACTACATGAATATGCTACATTTGGTTTAAGCATTCATCAGTTGAGGGACATTTGAGTCGTTTCCACTTTTTAGTTATTTGGAAGAATGCTGCTGTGACTATCTGTTTACATGTGTTTGTGTGGACATATGTTTTCAGTCCTCCAGGGTATGTACATTAAAAGTGGAACTGGTAGGTCATATGCTAACCCTATATTTAACATTTTGAGGAACTGCCAAATTTTTCCAAAGGAATTTCATCATTTTGCATTTCCACCAGCAATATAGAAGGGCTCCAATTTCTTCACATCTTTGCCAATACTTGTTATTTTCTTTTGTGGTTGTCTTATTTTCATATTTTGTTATAGCCATCCTTGTGGGTGCAAAGTGGGCATCTCACTGTGACTTTTAATTCCATTTTCTCTCCTGACTAATGATGTTGAGCATCTTTCACGTGCTTATAGACCATTCATAGATCTTCTTTGGCAAAATGTCTATTCAAGTACTTTGCCCATATTTAAATTGGGTTACTTGTCTTTTTGTTATTTAATTCTAAGTGTTCTTTATCCTAGACATTAGATTTTTATCAGGTTTATATCCTGCAAATATTTTCTCTTATTCTGTGGGTTTTCTTTGTACCTTCTTGATAGCGGCCTTTGATGCACAAAAGTTTTAATTTTGATTAAATCTTATTCATCTATTTTTTTCTTTTGTTGCCATATCCAAGAAACCATTGCTTCATCCCAGGTCCTAAAGTTCATACCTGTATTTCCATCTAAGAGTTTTGTAATTTTAGCTCTTGTATTTAGGTTTTTGATTTACTTTTGTGTATAGTGTAAAGTACAAGTTCAAATTTATTCTGTTGCATGTGGCTATCTGGTCCCAGCACCATTTGTTGAAAAGATAGTTCTTTCCCAGTTGAATGGTTTTTACACTCTTGTTGGAATCAATTTTTCATTTATATTTTACACTGTTACTTTCTTAAAATCATCGCTTGAAATCAGGTCATTGGATCAGTCCTAGGATTTGAAAAACTTGATAATGTCAAGAATTTTTTTTAGGGGCGCCTGGATGGCTCAGTCATTAAGCGTCTGCCTTTGGCTCAGGTCATGATCCCAGAGTCCCATGATGGAGCCCCGCACTGGGCTCTCTGTTCAGCAGGAAGCCTGCTTCTCTCTCTCTCTCAATCTCCCTGCTTGTGTTCCCCCTCTAGCTGTGTTTCTCTCTGTCAATTTTTTTTTTTTTAAACATATCAATCACATTGACCTGTCTTCCCCTTACACACTCAGAATCCATTCCAGGAAAAGTTAACAATATCCAAGTTTGCACATTTTCACAAGTGGGAATCACTTGGACTTTTAGACTGAGAGTATAAACCAAAGAGAGTGAGAAGTTACATATTGGGGTTGGGGATCTGGGGGAACTGGGGAACATAGGATTAGAGATGAAGGTATAGGAAAGACAAGCATACCTCGGGAGAAGAGAGAAGGGCAATGACAGAAGTCATAAGAAGGAAAACAGGAGTGAAAAGCAGACCAAGAACTGAGGGCTTCCAAGTTGATGTTTGAAAGAAGGGCTTCTTTAGTATACTTGATGATTAAAAGAGGAAGATATTGGACACTGAAATACCTTGCTTTTTTTTTTTTTAAAGGATTTTATTCATTTATTTGACAGAGAGAAACACAGCTAGAGAGGGAACACAAGCAGAGGGAGTGAGAGAGGGAGGAG
Organism: Spilogale gracilis; assembly: GCA_004023965.1. NCBI lineage: Eukaryota > Metazoa > Chordata > Mammalia > Carnivora > Mephitidae > Spilogale > Spilogale gracilis. The sequence goes on along the minus strand of PITA01003032.1, from coordinate 128,118 downwards.
CAGGCTTCCCGCGAAGCAGGGAGCCCAATGTGGGGCTCGATCCTGGGTCTCCGGGATCATGACCTGAGCCGAAAGCAGTTGCTTAACCAACTGAGCCACCCAGGCGCCCCAATACCTTGCTTTTTAAAAAGCATCAGCAGAGGCACCTGGGTGGCTCAGTCAGTTAAGTGGCTGCCTTCGGCTCAGGTCATGATCCTAGGGTCCTAGAATGGAGTCCCGTATCAGGCTCCCTCTCAGTGGGGAGCCTGCTTTATCCTCTCCCTCTGTCTGCTGCTCTGCCTATTTGTGCTCTCTATCTCTCTGTCGAATAAATAAATAAAACCTTTTTTGAAAAGAATTAAAAAAATAAAAAGCATCAGGAAGGGGCACCTGGGAGTCTCAGTCAGTTAAGTATCTGGGCTTCATCTCAGGTCATAATCCCTGGGTCCTGGGATTGAGTCCTGCATCAGGCTCCCTGCCCAGAGGGAAGATCTGCTTCTTCCTCTGCCTCTGCGCCTTGCTTCTCTCAAATTAATAAATAAAATCTGTAAAAAGCACCAGGAAGCTGAAAGGTAATTCTCCTACAGCCAGCTGTGCTTGCTGTCTTTTAGGCCAGTCTTGGCTAACGCTCTTTCCTCTATCTCAAGCATCCTCCTCCTCATTGCACCCGACCCCAGTGTATCCCACCTCATCCTTCCTTGTCTACCTAACTCACCTGTGCTATCTCTGAATTTCCAGACTGGGCTAGCACCCTCTTTATGTTTCCTAGAGTATGCTACTGGATGTCAGAGTTGGGACTTAGTACATTAATATAGGAAATTTTTGATTCGATGTGTGTTTTTGCACTGGAAAGAAAGTTCATTGGGACCAGGGGCCATGTCTTCCCTGTCTTTGTAAGCCATGGCCTGGGAGCAGGATTATGACACTAAAAGACTGCCAGAATGTAGATTAGCCTACAGAAGTGAATAGTGACTGAGGGCTTGGCTCAAAAAAGGAAACTAGACATTAGAAGGGGAGCGGAATGAAGGGAAGCCTTTTATTCACTCTGGTATTCTCTTTAAACCTGTACCAAGCTAACTGTATATGCTATGACTATGTTGTGATCAGCTAACCCGAGATTTACTCTCATTATACTAGACAGTCGGGCGCATTACAAGGAGTAGGTGCGTGCGCATCAGTGGAGGCTGTTGGGCCAGGGGGACTGCTGCTCCAGAATAGAACCAGGCAGTCTGGGCTGGGATGAACAGAAAACATTTCCTTCCTTGTTTCCTGCCAGAGAAGTGGCAATACACATACAAAAAAAACCAAAAAACAAAAAACACAAAAAAAGCAACATCAGAAAGCCAATAGGCAGCCAGGTGTTTGGAGTTTGGCCTGTCTAGGAGCCAGGGCTGGGCCGCGGGGGCTCTGACTACAAAGAGCAGGTCAAAGGAGAAGGAGCGGGGGCGCTAAACTCGGAATCTACCCGAAGTTCCAATCATCATGGGGAGGGTTTCCCCCTTCTTTTAAATATATTTTTCCAAATCAAAAATCAATATAGCAAAGCCTAAAACACTTTTTTAATTTTAAAAAATCACAATCTTAATACCCTAAAACACAAGCTTCTGCATATTTTCTTCTTATTTTGTTAAACTATATGATTCGCTATCTGAATTCAATCATTCTATTGATAGGATATTAAATTTCATATTCTCATTTTTTGTCATTTTGTCACAAATATTTCTATCCATCAATCTTTTATTTTCATTATTTTAATACCTGCATAATATCCTTAAGGTTTCATGGTCATTGTATTTATTGTCAATTTTGATTATTGCACAAAACTGAAACAACATCAGTCATAGAGCTTCTTTGTTACTGATTTCTTTAGGATAAACTGCTAGGAGAGCAATATCTAGCTTACAGGTATGAATATTTTTAGAAGTTTTGATATACGTTGTTGTATTATTTTCCAAAAGGGTTGTAACAGTTGAGACTGCGACCAGTAATGTACAAATAGTCAGTGTCAGTCATGGCCTGATCAGCATTGGATGTCACATTTTATTTTAACTTTTCCCAATTTAACAATGTGAATCGCGGATTGAATGTTGCTTCAGTCTACACTTATTTAGTTATAAAGATAATCCTTTTTCCTTCAGTTGATAGGCCATCTATAGTCTCTCTTTTGTAAATTAACTGTCATCTTGTTCTCCCCTTCACCTACTGAATCTTAATTTTTTATTTTAAATTTTTAATGAGTTACTTATAAAGTATCACATACTTATTAAGTATATGCTCTTTGCCATGATTGCTAAAAATGTTTCTCCAGCCTTCCCACAGCATTTATATTAGAGTTACCGTTTTTCATTATTTTAAAACTCTTAAAATATTTATCTGTGTCTCAGTGATTTCCTTTACTGCTTCAAAATTGAGAAAGCTATTTCTCTGCCATTTCAGCAAAGCGTCTATGCTGATTTTTTTGTGTGTGTAGTTTTGCCCTATAAATTGTCTACTCATATATAATTCTTAGCCCAGCTGGAGTTCCCTTTATGATACAATATGGTATAAAGCATCGATCTAAATAAAACGTTTTCCAAATTTATGATCAGTGATACCCACAATAGTTACTAGGCAACTCTTTCTAATCTCTTATTTATCACATATCACCTTTATATAGTGAGATTGAGTGCTGGTTTCTCCTTTCTTCTGTATTATCTTTTCCCTATTTAGTGATAAAAATCACCATTGTAATTATGTGTTTTTCTTAGTATCTCCAGTGCCAACTGTATTGGCTGGCTTGTAGTATACGTTCAAACAGTCTTTTTGCATATTTAATTCATATTATATACTAACACCATCCTAAACTTCAATCCAGAGTATTTTTTAGAGTATTTTTTAGAGAATTTTCAGAGTATTTTTTTAATTAAAGAAAAATCTATTTTTACCCCTCTTTGCTGGCTGACTTGAGTGACACCTCAGAGTCTTTTCCTCTACTCTCTCCAGAGTGTCTCAATTCCTTCCCACCTTCATTTCTTGCCACATTCTTTCGAAAAGTGTGAGAGGCTGAAATAATAGACTCTGAGAGTGGGCAAGTTTCCAGACTCGCTTCACAAGCAGGATCACATTTTGGTTCTCTCACAACGTACTCAGGAGGCAGGCATTCTCTTTCCATGGAGGAAGGGGAAGCTCAGAGAGTTTCGCCCACTTATCCAGGGTCACACAGCTTGGAATTGTGACTCAGACCTGAATCACCCTGTTCTAAGTCCAGTGTTCTTACAACTTCCCGATTTTATAGATACTAGGGCTTTGTGCCTTAGTTACCTAGGCAAAATAGCTTGTGAGCCAGTCAGTATTTTCTGGCCAAAGGCTGACAGTGATGAGATGCTTAGAAAGAACATTCTGGCAGATGACCCCCACTAAGATCTGAGAGAGCACCGTTCCCCACCCAGAAGTAGTTCCGACCACAGCACCAGCTGTGGATATAGGTACGTGGCAGGGCTGGAGGAAGCCAGACGCCCAGTCTGATACGTGATGTACCAGGGGGTGGGGAGGGCACCTGAGGAGCCCTCATTGTTGAGTTTCGGATGGTAGACTGTGGAGGGAGAGTCGGAATGGTGGACTTGAACTGGGGCATAGGACAGCTCTGTTTAAATACAGCTCTTGAGCTTCCCACAGGTCACAAGCAGAATGGCAAAGGGGAGGGGGCTAAAAATAGCTCCTGCAGCTGGAAAGCAAAAGACAGGCCTGACCTGTGAGTCGTCTAGAAAGGCCCTCAGGCAGAGCATCAATCCCCCTGTTGCTCCCTCCCACCGCTGAGTACCCCTCCCCCACCGGCATCCTCATTCCAGCAGGGGGACCACAGTTTCCCTGGAAGAGCAGGGAGCCCCAGTCATTTCTCCATTCAGCCTGGGATTCGGGGACAAGGCTCCTCTGGGTCCATCCCCAGGGCCATGAACCGGTCCTTTATTTACGCTGGGCTGTCTGTCTTTGTTCAGTTCTGTCTGCTTCGCCAGATTGGAAATGGTCTGCTGGAAAAAATGATGGTGCTGTCTAACATGATGTAACAAGATGTCGTCTTCTGACTCCAGCGCATAAAATGGATTTACAGGAAGGAGGAGGGGAAGAAAAAAAAAAAAAAACAACAAAGCCCCAGGGAGCACTTGACTCAGATAAAAACCGCTGGGTTTTGTTTGTGAATGTCAAAAAGCTGCATGTTATTTTACTTAGAAGAACATGAGAACAGACTGGCGTTTCAGGGGGGAAAGCAAAAGATATGTGCTCTATAGCCCAGAGGAAAAGTTTGCTGAGAACACTTAAACGAATATTCATTTCACATTGCCCACATACACATACACGCCACAAACCCTACATACAAATCACACAGACACACAAACCACGTGCCACAAAGACCACATACACATACACACGTATCGACACACCACACACTCCCACCCACACATCACCGCACATCCTCCAGCAGCACCCCCGGACATGTTGCCACAAAGGCAAACAAACATTATTTTAAATCAAGAATTCTGCAGTTCCTGCACTCACTGAGCCAGGGGAGTGAGCAAATATTCTGGGTCTAAGCTTTTCTGGTACACATCTGCAAGTCTGTCATGAGCTATACAGGGCTCCCTTTTATGAGAAAGCATAATGGAAGAGATAAAGTGGAAAAAGGTTAAAGGTTTTGTGGTTCTTTTTAAGTATACAACACTTCTAGGAAAGCACATTCCAACCCAACCCTAATATAGTTATTTTCCTAATATGGGGAAGTGACATGAGCAGGAAAGGATACGATAGGGTTCCTTGGCCTTTTGTGTTTGTTAGAACACCATTGCCTATTTCTGCATTCAAAGCCAGTTCTGGTGTGGCCTGGGGGGCTGCCAGAGGCCCCCTCCCCCTCCCATAACACACAGGTTGACAAAGTGCATCTAGGGGAACCCTTCTTTTTCCTACTTTCTCCTTCCTTACTCATCAGGAAGCCAAAGAGAGAGTGTGTTAGGAAAATCTCATATATCAAGAAACAAAATAAAAACAATTGAATTAGAGTTATGCCACATTTCCCCTGTTCTGGAAGAACTAAGTAGATATGCAATCATGAACTATGAAATACACAGTATGTGATTTCATGACGACACACGTGAGTTCAATGCTCCGGGATTAGCGTTGGCACTGCGCAAGATAAACAGGAATGGTGAATTTCATGCTGATTATTTTAAAGCAATCATTCTTCTTAGAATGATATTAGATGGTAAATTGAAAACACCATGACAAGTCGAGAGGGAGAATGCAGAAATAAAAGGGAAAAAACTTTATGTTTGAGTACCTCGAAGGGCACCTTTCCCTACTTTTTGGGGGAGAGACCCCACATTTCCACTGGGCCCCACAAACAATGTCGCCAGACCCAACTGTCTGTCTCCCACACTGGAAGATAAGCTCTGCCGGGGCTGGATTTTGTCTGTGTTGATCGCTGTTGTATCCTAAGCTTCTATACAGTGCCTGGAATATAGAAAGCTTTCAATAAATATTTCTTGAATAAATAAATGAGTGAATAAATACTGTAAGCCCGTGTCACCATTCCCAGTCCTTTGAAGGCAGACTCAGTTATGGTGCAGGGTATGTACAGCCTATTTCATTCTAGAACCAGCCCACTTACCCAAGCTCACCTCCAATGATGTCTTCATTCATTCTTTTATTTGACACAAATTTATCAAGCATATCAAGGTGCCATGCAAAGATACCTCAGAGTATCATCAGTGTTCAGCTTTGAAGAGATCACTGTCTAGAAGTGGGAAACACAGGTACAAAGAGGTAAAAGCAACAAGGTGTCAGAAGTTGCTCGAGAGAACTATGTGCAGGGCACATGGGCATGCTGCTCAGTAGTACCTCACGGGCTCCGGAAAGATGCTGGGAGGAAGGAGACCAGATTCCCTGATATGAGCCCCAGGCTCCATTTCAGCTGGTCTTCTAACTGCCTGGACTTTACCATAGAGCTGAAAATTCTTTGCACTCATGATTCTCTCTGTTACCTCCATCCTTTTGTACCTGCTGTCCCTCTGGGAAGGCCCTCTTGACTTCTCTGAATTTCCTTCATCTTTCAAGGACTTTTCAATCGAAACTGAATTCTCCTATTTCTGAATGACAGTAGAGCAATTCAGCCCTTGATAGATCGTACATAGTTTCATGTATATTAATCTATCCATCATGCCCTACCCCCAACTACACACATACACACACTCACACACACGTCCACACACGCACTCACACATATGCATACACACACACACCAAACTAAGTTTTAAGTCCCTGAAGAGCACAGAGCGCCTGCATTGCGTCTGTATACTGTGTGACGTGTGCCTGGTGAAACCATCTGGCTCTCCTGAGAGGCACATGTGGGCCCTACTCCCAAAAAGGGTAGGCTTCGTAGAAAGGCCTCCAGGTCTGATGCCCACGTCTTTAGGGAAGAGCAAGTCAGCCCTGGAGTCAACCCAGGCAGATGCGAGGTCCGCTTTAAAGCCCCTGGCCAGACAGGAGGGCATGTGGACTGGGAAGCACGATGACCTACGAGCGTTCCCTGGGAAATGTAAAAGGAATGAGCCCAGGCTCCCAGACCCTTGTGTTCAAGCCACTCTGCTAAAAGGGAATCATCTGAGGCAGATGAAAAGCTATTAATTAGCTAACCAAAAGCTGTTTCCTTTCGGACTAGCCTGGGCAGATGTTCGTTCTGGATTCAGCTTTTCCACAACCATCGCTAATGGTGCCAAGACACCGAGTCAGGCTGGCCACCTCCCAGCATGTGTGCCTTAGCGTTGCCCTCCCACTTGGGATAAAATACTGAACTGCCGTAATGAGAATTTACTCTGTGTTCTTCCCTCACTGGGTCACAGCGGGCTGGGGCTTGAGGTTTGAAAAGTGTTATTTCACGCAACACAAGGTCAGCTGGCCGGCTGCAGAGTGTGAGCTAATGGGCGAAGTAATTAAGATAAAACCCTCAAAAGCAAGGTCCATGGGACCGGTGGGTTCGTAATGCAGCCATGAGGACCATGAGCTCAGGGCTTTGGTTTTGATTAAATTGAACATTTATTGAGCATCTACTATATACATAGTCCAAACCTGTAGGAAATTCATGACAGTTTTTCACTAGGAGAAAGAAGATGATACAGAGAAGGAGGAGGTTAAGAGTAGGAGTGTTAGCTAATAGATATGCTTCAGGTTTTTGGTGTGATCACCAAATATGCCAGCCCAGATGCTTAGTTGGGCAAACAAAACCTCACTTGCCTCATCTGAACAATAGGACTGATAGCAGTGCTTTCTTCATAGAGGTGAGATAAAGATCACATAATGTATTAAATATAAAGGTCTTGGCCCCAGTTGAGCCACAAGTGCTCAATATCTAGATGATAATGACAACGATATGATAATGGTAAGAGGGGGAAGTCCTTGATTTTCTGTGGAACACGGGGAGAAGTTTCTGTTTACAAATATATTCTTTCCCTAACCTTAAGTCATTTTCCTTCTAGTCCAGAGTACAAACAGTAAGGTCTTGGACCATGTGGTCACCCAGTAAGTACTCACTGGTGATGGAGATGCTGAAGTAATGATCCTGGGGTGGGTCACCAGTGGGACCAGAGAGAGTGGAGTCTGAAGGCAGGATTAGAAGCATGGAGCCCGGGGCCTGTGCGGGGAGGCCATATCCAGTATATAGCCAAGGGCCTAACAATGACCTAGATAAAAAGGGGGAGAGGGTCGGAAGATAAAAAGGACCAAGTCAGATAAATATAGAGTTCAAGTCCGTGTGAAGTCTCATATGTTCAATTTCCATGAATTAAAAAAGTCCAAATTCAATTCCACCCTGCCGAGGCTGAGCTAGGTGTTCTTCCACGTCCCTGCCCGGGTTTTGTGAAGGTTTGGGACCTCGTAAGCTGAGGTCGTCTTTGGCTGTGGCACAGCTGTTGTTGGAGCCTGTGGGTCATCATCCCTGGCTTTGGGAGCCCCACATATGTTCACAGACATAGCAATAAAGAACAATAGGGTTCTTTTCTGGAAAAGGACCAAGATCTCTGAGTGTTTCCAATTTTCCAATGTCTTAATGTATTTTCTTGTTCCTTTCCCAGATTGCTTATTCTAACCTCTTGTCTTTTGTCATCCTGCTTCAAGTAACTGGATTTCTAATGCAGCTCACACGCTTTTCCCTTCTCTCCAGTGGCGCTGGTCTCCACCTTTCATTTGCATTGCACTACACGGCCCTTTACCAATCCTAATGACTACGTGAAATAAGTCTTTTTTAAAAATTTTTGTATTTGATTGCCTTGTCCTTGATCATTGCTTTGCCTTGTTGCTACCCTACCACCAGGAAACTTGGCTATGACATGTTGGCTCTCAGCATCCAAAAGTAATAAAATGTTGCTCTCACTAAGCTCTTTCCCCCGTCCATCACCAGTGATCTCTTCTTACCTTGAAACATTTGGCTTTATTGCTCCCCTTTGTTTCCTGCCATCGGGCCAATCCCTGTTCTGCTGATGTCAGTTTTTCTCTTGCTCCTCAGACTCAACCTTAGAGGCCATTGTCATCTCCGGCCCTGTGTGAGTCATAGGTTATTACTGTACTCAGCTCCTGCCTGCTTTCCGGCAGAGACCCTCAGTGAGGTCCAATATCTTGCTTGCAATTTCCCCGCGTCCCCACCAGCCTTTATCTTGATGGCCCAGCCCAGGCAATAACCACCCTGTCTCCCTTATCTTGATGCAGAGCTGTCTGCCTGATGAGGTGAGCCTTCACGCACATGCTATCTGAGGCCTGCATCTTCATTCCTTGTAGAATTGCTTTGGTTTGGGGCGCCTGGGTGGCTCAGTTGGTTGAGCAACTGCCTTCAGCTCAGGTCATGATCCTGGAGACCCGGGATCGAGTCCCACATCGGGCTGCCTGCTCGGCGGGAAGCCTGCTTCTCCCTCTCTCACTCCCCTTGCTTGTGTTCCCTCTCTGGCTGTGTTTCTCTCTGTCAAATAAATAAAATCTTTAAAAAAAAAAAAAAAAAAAAAAAAAAAAAAAAAAAAAAAAAAAAAAAAAAAAAAAAAAAAAAGAATTGCTTTGGTTTTGCTTAGTGCCCTGTTCGTGTTCAGATTCTCTCCGATAGGATTTTTGGAGTTTTGTTTTTGTACGCTTCGAAGTCTGATGCACCAGGAAAGAACTGTTTGGCTATTTACCTATCAAAGGCAATGGTGAGAAATGATGGAGAAATTCCATATCTTTGCTTTCACTCACCCTCCTCTCTGATTTGATTTTCAGAAGCAATGCTTGATGCTTTTGTTTGGTACGCCTGAAATCTCCAAGGGGGTCCCAACCCACCTTTTTCTCTGTACTCCTTTCAGTCTGAAGCCAGCACTTGGGTCTCAAGAGCTGAGTACCAGACGGGATCTGCGAAGTAATTGTATCATGTCAGAACACAAAGTTCCAGTTCTATCTTCCTGTCCCCACGAGGCTGTTCTGACACTGACTGGAACTTTCTGCTTCTCTAAATCAAATTGAAGTTGTGGTAAATTTCAGCAGCCCCCAAACGTGCTCCCCCCTTCTTGAATCTTGGGGTGCTGGGGCACAGGCAGGGTGCACTTCCTGAATTCCAGTAACTCTGAGGAGCAGGCTGGTGCTTGCATGTCCAACCTGCCTCTAGTAAAGAACTCAGTCTCCACACAAGGAGTTTCTGTTCTCTGTTTCTGTTTCTCCTTGGAGGTCATTTTACTCTCTTCAGTCTCCTTTTCTTGTTTGCAGGAGTGATCCTGGAGTGCGGAGAGGATTCGTGGAATTAAAATGACATCCGGAAGCCATCTCCAGGGTTACGTGTTCTAAAAATCCCAGAGATAGTAGAGACCACAGAGCTCCATGTGGGCTTCATGAGCAAGGGAAGAGTTTTGCTCTGCAGCTTCTCTTTTGTTCCCCCAAATCAAAAAATCTTATTAATTCTGCTGTCTCTGAAGCATTAAATATATACATGCATATATAGAAACATAAATCCATGAATAAAGAAAAAGAAAGAGAAAAAAATTGCCAAAAAGAGAGAGAGAGAGAGAGAAAGAAAAGAAACCATCTTTTCACCCTACAGGTCCCGAGTCAAGCGGGCCCCCCTCTATAGGCGAAACAGGCCTAGGGACTGATCTCCAGGTTCTTTTAAAGCTAATCTTTCCTCAGTTTCTTGAATTTTTCTTCCACTGGTTATCTCATCTAAGGAACGCTGGAGCTAGCTGGTGGGATGGGTGCAGTTAGTGAGATCCTGGCTTAATTTGGAGTGATTAGGTGTGAAAAACATACACAGAATCCAGTCTTAAAATTACAAAAGCAATATAAAGTGATGCTAGGTCCACCAAATAGCTGTGCTATTTGGAGCAAGTCACTCAACCTCTCTGATTCTGTTTCCTCATCTGTGAAATGGGAATAATAGTAGTACCTACTTGATAAGGTTTTATAAGATTAAATTAAATAATCCACCATTCTTGGCTCCTGGGTGGCTCAGGTGGCTAAGTATGCGGCTCTCGATTTCTGCTCAAGTGATGATCACAGGTTTGTGAAATTGAGCCCAGTGAGCCCAGCATGAGGCTCCATGCTCAGCAGCGAGTCTGCTGCGGGACATTATCCCTCTGCCTCTCCCCCCACCTTGTGCACACCTGTGTTCTTCCTCTGCCTCTAAAATAAATTTAAAAAATAAATCTCTAAATAATCCACAGTTCTTAGCACGTGGTAAACTAGAAAATGTTGCCTATTGATAGAACCACATTACAAAAATATTCGACGATAAAGAAGAAACACACAGTTCCAACAGAGTAGCCACAATGGGGGCAGGGGGGCAGGGAACTGGTAGGGAGCCGAAGCAAGTGACTAATGTTTTCCACCATGGGCCTTTTGGTTCTGTTAGATTCGTAAACAGTGCGCAAGTATTCCTTGCTTTTCATAAATATTAGGAGAGAGCATGTCATGTACAGTGTGGCTAATAATACTGAATTTCATATTTGAAAGGGGATAAAATACATCTTTAATGTCTTCATAAGAAAAATGTTTTGTAACTGAAAAAAAAGAGAACAGAGAACATTTAAGACAAGAAACTGTAGACTATGGAAATTACCGTGGGCAGCATATTGGTGAGTAGGTCCTGCAGGAACGGCATCAGAAAAGAAGGGAGCCCTGTCTGGAGTTCTCTGCAAATATTCTGGGTGGGCAGGACCGATGGACCCCGAAGCTACGGCAGTTGAAGCTCTTCTTGTCTGATGTGTGATGGGAGTTACACCTCCTTACTTCTCTTGCAGTGTGAATCCTAGGGCTCTCCCCGCAACCCCCAGCTCCCCACCCTGCCCTGCCAGCCATCATGCTCTCCACTGGGAGGCACAGGGTTTGTGGGAGTCACAGGCGAAGGGACCTGGAGTCCCCCAAGGGGGAGGAGCTTCCTGGGATGCTGGGCGCTAGTTGCACATCTGTCAGAGCCTGAAATCCAGCCTGGGTTCATTCTTCGTACAAACATGTGTTACATGCCTGCCACCTTACCCGCCTCAGGGAGGACCAGCGCCTATAATCTAATTTCTGGACGCCTATGTTGGAGGCCGGCGCCTTCTGGTCATTTTCGGAGAGTTTTTGCCAGTTACCCGTAGTCGCTTTTAATCAAATTCTTCCCTTCCTTTGAATTCCTACATTCCTTTCTTGCCTGTGCTGTTGACATTGGCTGTGCCGATGGAATTTTCCAGTTTCATAGAAACTGTAGCAATTTTAAGGTTATGGCTGCTCAGTAAACTCTTTGTTTCTATTAAAGCCTCAGCCCTGGAGCTCTGGATGAAACATTTTATAGGATGTAAGGTTTCTCTCTGAGTAGACACCACTGGTCAAAGCAGATTACCAGCGCCTCAGTTCCGTAGCTGGAAAAGTCCTCCGTATTGCCCATTGATTTGGGTTGTTTTGATTTAGGTTGCTCATTTTGTAAAAAACTGTAAGCAGTTAACAACAACAGGAGGACACCCTTGGGGGTGGGGATAAATAATAGCGCAAGATGACAGTTTAAACGGGTGAGACCTTGGTAAGTGAAAAGAGCAGGCTACAAATCACTGAGCAAGTACAGGCTGACCCCACTGTTCTAAATACATAAGCATGCGCACACACGTGTGCTCACACGCATACACAACTAGGGACATTTAACAGTGATTCTCCGAGACTGAACAATTTATGAAAGATTTGTACTTTCTTAATTTTTGCTTGCCTGGTTTTTCCAATTTCTTTCAAACGAACATGTGTTATTTTGTAATAATAAGAAAAACAAGTTATTTAAAAACATAAATAAAAACAGCAAGATCCTGGGCAAACACCATGTGTTCTGTCTGAATTCCAAATACCCCTTCACGAAGAGCCAAGATCTGGTGTGGTTGGTGGGGGGCCCAAAGAGCTGTGGGTGGTAAAGCGGATATTTCCCCAGGTGGCAGCTGGGGGCCATTCAAACTGAGGACACGGCACATTCACAGCCCTTTCAAGAACCAAGCCCACAGCCATCCAATGGGTGGCTCCAGATCTGACAAAAGAGACAGAGGCATATGTTAGACTCAGATACAGAAATGCAGGCACCTTCGTTCATGGACCCACTGAGCACCCTCTTTGGGGTGCTAGAATCAGGGAGTTGGGGCAAGCACCACCAGGGAGGACCCGGGCAAGGACCTGTGCGCAGTACCAGGCTTGCTGGCACGGCTGAGATGTGGGTCAGCCCGCATGGCTTCCAGGTCCCTGAGAAGAGCTGCTGTGCTGGAATCAGACTGGGGGCCAGAGGAAGAGCTCTGCTACAAGACAGAACTCTGGAGCAAGTCGGAAGAGAAGCAGAAGGCAAGGTGTGTGGGAAGGGGCTCAGAGATTCCATGATCTCAGAGTATGCCATGCTTCCCGTACGTCCCCGTGTTCACCAATCTGGAAGCTCTCTGAACTCCATCCTTTTGGGATTTTATGGAGGTTTCATTCCATAGGCATAACTGATTAAATCACTGGCCAGTGGTGATAGAGCTCAATCTCCAGCTCCTCTCTCCTCCCCAGAGGTAGAGCAGGAGGGAAGGCTAAGACTGAAAATTCTGACCCTCTGACCCTGTGGTTTGTTGCTCTGGTAACCAGCACCCAGCCAAAAGTGACCCAGGAGCTTTCCAGAAATCACCTTACTAACATAATGAAAGATTGCTGTCATTGCTTAGGGAATTCCAAGGGTTTAGGAACTCTATACCAGGAACAAGAGGAAGACTGAGTATTTCTTGTTATGAATTACAATATCACAGCAAGGAACATGGGTTTCTGGCCTGTAGTCCAATGCTCTTTCCATTATGCTGTCTCAGACTGATTTGTCCTTTTCACCCATTTATTTGTCCAACAAACTGTTACTGAGCACCTACTGTGTGGGAGGTACCATGCTAAGTGCTGGGAACTCAGACACGAAATCATTCACTCTCAACCGGCTCATTGCTAGGCTATCACAGACGTATTGAGAAAATCAGGTATGGGCCCCTGTAATTGCACTCTAGTCCCTGACTTCAATCAATGATTCTCACCCTTGAATGCATTTAGAATTGCCTGGGGAGCTTTTAAAAAAATACCAGGGCCCAGACCCCATCCCAAACCCATACAATTATAATCTCCGCTGTTTTAAAAGCTTTCCCTGGGAGTTCTAATGTGTAGTCAAAGTTGAGAACCGTGCTTCCTGAGAGTGAGCACAAAGCGTGACGGGGAAACAACAGAAGCTGCAAATACCGTCCACTATCTAATTCTAACAGGACCATTCTGAACGCAGGTCTTGAGCTCCCTGAGCTCAGAGGTGACTATTTCATCATCAGACGCTATGGGAGGGGTGGACACTGAGTTGAGTGTAGTGGGTCATGACTCTACTAGAATGGCCCAACATAGCCAGCATTTTGGGCAGCAACCAGAGGCCTGGAGCATGGTCTCAGCCTTATGCTGCAGAGAACTTGCTCTGAGAAAAGGGCTTTGCCCAAGGGCACCTGGGTGGCTCAAGGTGGTTAAGCATCTGCCTTCCACTCAGGTCATGATCTCTAGGTCCTAGGATGGGTCTCACATTGGGCTTCTGGCTCAGCAGGGAATTGGCTTCTCCCTCTCCTTCTGCCTCTCTCCCTGCTCATTCTCTCTTTCTGTGTCAAATGAATAAACAAAATCTATTAAAAAAAAAAAAAGAAGAAGAAGAGCTCTGCTTAACTCTCTGTTACCATTTCTATTTGCGGGGTTCTTATGATGCAAGCAGTGGTAGATGGTAGGAGAGGGGAGTGAGAAGAAGTAGACCAGGCTTACAGAGGAGCTGATTTAGGCTCAGGATTCAACTGGCTAGGAAATTGACTCCAAGAGGGGGGGAAATGACTTGAAACAATTAGAGCACAATGCAAAACAGGACATGATTCAGTGCCGAAACATGGCTGCCAGCCAGACCTGCCTACTCTCAGTGCTTTTGAGGAGTCATGGTTCGCCATGGGTTGCAATGCACTAGCACTTTCTTTCTGGGTTGATTGACATTCACATTTTTGTCTCCCCAGAGGCATTTAGCTGGAACAAATTCATAAGCTAAATTAGATAAAGGCAGACAGAAGAAAAAGAAGGGAAGAGAAAGCAACTTCTATCTGCTTAGCATGTCCTTGCAATAGCTCCACAGCCAGAAGCTACTTATTACTCTCCTGTAACAGCTGGGGAAACTGAGGCTCAAAGAAATGAAACTCATTTACCTCAAATCATAGGGGTGACAAGTGGCAGCAGAATTCAATCACCGTGTCTGGCTCTCTACTATATTTACTAATTTTGAAGCCAGGACTATCCATCCTAAATGCATTGTGTGTCAGGAGCTTGCCTGCTGGTCTGTGAACTGGGCAGTGCTTCGCAGTGGTAAACTGAGGACTGCAGATCTCCTTTTGTCTCCCCTCTTCTCTTTCCCATCACTCTTCTGATTTATTGATTCCTATTTCCCTACATTGACGGATATGACTAACATAAGGTGAATATGATCTGACATGCATGACCTCGTGAGGAAGTGGTAGACACAGAGATTAAGGAAATGGATCCAAGGTGATATCTACAACCTGAATCTGAAGCCCAGGACAGGTGCCATCAAGGGTGGGGCAGCTCAGGGGATATAGTGCCCCATGAAGAATTCCAGGGAAAATGGAAATGTGGGCCCTTTTTTCAAAAACAGTTTCATTTATCTAGGAATTGAGGATAGTGTGTCCTAAACACATAGATACATAAATGATGCTTCCTCTTTTGAGGAAACCCTGGAAACAGGTTTGGGTATCTTGACTGTTGCTGTGTTTCCCCCTCATAGAGCAAGCATGGAGGGCTTTGTGACCTTGGTACAGCAAGCATTTTTCACACCATTGTTTGTTTGTAACACAGGATATCTTCTTTGCTTGCTTGCTGCCTCTTCTTTGTTCATGGGAATTATTGCTTACCGCCAGGCAGCAAGAAGAACCAGCCTATATTTCTGAGGGACTCGAATCACACACTGTGTCTTATCCTTGGCATTGGTTTGTGTGTTGGAGTCTGGGGCATTTGTGGCTGAGAATCTCTAAAGATAAGGCCTATTTACTATCCTGTTGGCTCTATTTGATATTTTTTCTCAGATGCTGTTCTCTCTCTCCTAAAGAAAACGTCAACTTTCAGGTTCTTTAACATAAAACATGGACCAGAATATTCAGAAACTGACTGGTCAGTAAACTTAAATGGAGAAAAAGAAGTGACCATTTATCAGGCAAGTACCATGTACTCATAACCCCAAAGGGCAAACATTATCATTCCAAGCATGCAGAAGAGAGAATAAAGGAAGTGTTGCTCTATCATAGGCATGGTTGACATCAGGTGGACTGGTGGGATGCATCTTGGCTACATGACTATGTAGTTCCTACACTTGGTCAAGGCCTCTGAGGTTTGCTTTTTTTTTCACATTTAATTTTTAAATAGCTTTACTGAGGGATAACTGACATAAAGCATACTGCACATATTTTTTTAAAGAGTACAATTTGATAAGTTTTGACAAATGTGTATACCTGTGAAGCCATCACCCAATCATGATGGTCACAATCATCACCCATGGAAGTTTTCTTCTGCTCCTTTGTAGGTCCACCCTTCTGTTCTTCTCTACCCCGTCCCCAAAAACCATTGAATTGCTTTCTGCCTGAGTGGAGGAGGCAGAAATAATGGCCTGATCGAAGACAAAGATGCCCAGGTCCTAAATCCCTAAGTGTGAATATATTACCTTATATAGTGAAGGGACATTGAAAGTGAGATCTTCTTGGGCCCAGTGTCATCACAAGGGTCCTTATAAGGGAAAGAGGGAGAGAGGTAAGACGGTCAGGTCAAAGAAGGGAAAGGAGGCAGGCTTGGAGTCAGTGAGAGATTTGAAGATGCTTCACTGCTGGCTTTGAAGAAGGAGGAAGCAGCCACAAGCCAAGGAGTACAAGTGACATTTAGAAGCTGGAAAAGGCAAGGGGATGGGTTCTTCCCTAGACCTTCTGCAAGGATGCAGTCCTTGCTGCAGGAAGGAATGCTGGCACTACGATTTCAGTGAAATCCAGTGTGACAGGCTGAAGAATTGCCCTCAAAACTATGCAGTCCTATTTCTAGAACCTATGAATGTTACTTTTGATGGCAAAAGAGATTTTGCAATTGCAATTACATTACAAATTTTGACAGGAGAAGACTATCCAGGATTATTCAGTGGGCCTTTGGTGCAATCCTAAGGGTCCTTATAAGAAGGAGGCAGGGGTGAGGGGAAGTAGGAGGTACAAGCTTCCAGTTAGGGAATGCTTAAGTCACAGGGATGAGAGGTACAGCACAGGGAATACAGTTAATGATACTGTAAAAGCATTGTATGGTGACAGATGTCTACTGTGCTTGTGGTGAGCACAGCATAGCCTACAGGCTTGTGGAATCACTTCACTACACTGTAACATTGCACTGTGTGTCAACTACACTTAAATTAAAAAGAAGAAAATTAAAGGGGAGGCTGAGGGACATTTTACTATGATTCCATAGCAATAGGAGAAGGTGATGAGATGTGGAAAGCAGAGATCAGTGACTGATATATTTGAAGACAGAAGACAGGGCCACACACCCAACAGTGCAGATGGCCGCTTGAAGCTGAAACAGGCAGGGAGGGGGGTTCTCCCTTAAAGCCTTCAGGAGGGACCGGCACTGGTAACCCCTTGCCATTAGCAAGGTGAAACTGATTTTGGACTTCTGATCTTTACACCTGTAAGAAAATAAATCTGTGCTCTATTAAGCCACCACATGTGTGGTAATTTGTTATAGCAGCGGTAGGAAACTTATACACTATATACAACTGTAAAATGAAAACAATTTATCATTTGTGGGGTTATAATAAAATTAAATAATTTAGTGTATAGCAGATGGCATTCTTTTCCTATAACGCCCTTTGTGTCTTTCTCCTCAATGCTGAAAGCATGTGGTTCTTAACCTACCTTAAATTATACTTCCCAGCTGTGGCAACATTAGCAGGGAAAGATGAGTCTGTCTTGCAGGAGCTCTGGTGGGAAGACCATGGGGAATGTGTGTCTGTTCTAGGGAAGGACAGAGACGTGACCAATTGCAGTCCAGAAACAATAACCCTACAGAGCTGGTCCCTGGATAGAAAGGGTAATAGGTAGGAAACCACCAAGGAGAATAGATTATTGAGAAGTGTTATTTTCTCTCAAATAAATGGATAAATAAAATCGTAAAGAAAAACCTCACTAAAAAAAATGTACCTTTTATTATTACTCAAGTAAGGTGAGGTCAACATGTAAGACTGCCATTGAAAAAACTGTTATTCATAGTTCCCCAGAGGAGGAGACGTGGCCCAGCTCGAAGGCCATATGGGAAAGCACCAGGTTCAGTCAGGAGGTGAAGCCTTGGGGAAAAAACGTGGGCAAAGCCTTTACCGTGGTTTCCATGGGAAGGGACAGGCAAGGCAGAGTAAGCAGGCTTAGGACTCGTTAGTTTGAGTAATCTGAGCAGGCTCTGGAATAGAAGAGCCAGAGAGCAGAGATGGGGTGGGGGTCCAGGGGAGGGGATGAGGGCTGTGCTCTGGGTTGTTTAGTTTATATATGAAAGGCAGGCTCCCAGGCAAGTTGTTTGCCCTCTCTAGAAATGAGGCCTCAGATACCAGAGCAGCAAGAATACAGAAATTAAGAAAATATAGTTAGTACAGTTTTCTGGATGGCCATCCCAGACAGATTATGTAGACATCAGGGTGATTCAATAGAGGTTATAAATAGATGCTGAAGGAATTGGAGTTGGGCCACAAAGTTCATTACCATTTTGGGAAACAGAAGGGAAGAGGTAACAGACATTTCTTATTAGGAGACAGCATAAGTAACTTTTCAGAGAGGGACAGTTGGAATGAGGGGTTCACTGGTAGCACAGAACGTGATAAACAGTGTTGGTTATTCAATTTCAATTCCCAGCCCCCTTTTCTTTTGTTACTTCCTGCTATAGATTCTGGAAAGTCAGTTACTTGTTTTCCCACACTCCTTACAGATAGAAGTGGCCATGTGACCAAGTTCTGGCCAATAGGACAGCCAAAGACATTTGCGGGGAAGTTTCTGGAGGGGATTTTCCTCTTGGATAAAAAGATAAAGCCTCATAAGGAGAACATCTTTTTCTCTGTCTACTGTTTCCTGCCTTTGATGCCTGGAGTTTTGGTAACCATTTTGTGGCAATGAGGCAAAAAGCATGAACATTTAAAACCGATGTGCTAAGGAAGGCAAAGCCGAAGAATGGTAAGAGCCAGGGTCCTTGCTGTCCTCCTTGAGTTATAAATCCAATTCTGAGACTGCCTACATCTAGCCTTTGAGTAATTAATAACAAATAGCTCTGTGGTTTAAACTATTGTAAATCGAGTTTGCTGTTACTTATAGCTGAAAGCATTTCTTACTGATTCCAGAGGGTTTGTGTTAAAAAGCAGGAAGACGAATGTTTATGTCTGTGTTGGATGAGTGATTCATCATCAGGGTTCTAAATTTACTTTCTGGCATTTTAATCTCTTTAGCCTAAGTGAAATTTTCGTCCATTGATGTATCAGGTTGGGTATGGGCAAGAAACAACTGGAATGTTCAGAAGGGATTACTATGAAGGTGGAATTAAGGGAGATAAATAGGGGATGATGAAACACCCCAGGGCTAGCTTTGATAAATTAGTCAGGCCACACATTCTGAAGGGATAGAGGGAGGGAATGTGTCCCAGGACTCAGGGAGCACTGAGCTGTAGGAGAGGTGCTATGGCCTTAGGTGGAGTATAAAGCCATTGTAAGGCCACAGACTCACAGGGAGAGAGCCCAGAGAAGTAAGGCTTTGATCTCTTTCCCAGTCCATCCTGCAGATTCCTGTTCATTTGCTGAACTCCACCAGTGACAAAGACCCAGGGAACCAGGAGATACAAGCTGGACAAATTAGCGAAAAGCGTATGTGTGTGCCGTACACACACACACACACACACACACACACACACACACACACACAGAACTTTTAGAGCTAGAGGAGCAAATAGAGAACAATCAGAATTAGAGTCCACCACTGTTTTGTGTTACCATCAATGGATCACATCTTCCAAGCCACTCATTCCAGCACCCAGACTCCGGAACCTCCTAAGACACAGTGCCTTCTCAGACTTTGTTGTCAAATACCTCTTGAATTCCAGAATATCACTGGGTGACTGAGAGTATGCTAAGTCTCAGTCACAGGGATTTTTGCAAACAGGGAAACCGAGCTGTAAGAAATGGCTAGCTCTGAGCCTCTTGTTAGGTACTGTGTCCTCTGCCGGCGGTGGGCTTTGCGCTGTTACCCCTGAGGTTACTTAACTCCAGTTTCACTGGTAGTGGCTTCCTTACCTCTTTATGAGATCTATTACTGAATACATATTCTACCTCATTACTTTCTCATTTTGAAGTGGAGGAGGCAATTACGTGGGCAGAGAGAGTACCCCCAAAGTAACAAAAGTGCAATAAGAATGAGGACTTGGGGTTTCCTCCTGGTCATAGTGTTTCCCTGGGCATTGCAGCGAGTGCCCTATTAAATGTGCTATCAAATCAATGGCTCATAAGCTTGGGTAATTCATCAGTTGTGATACCCTGGTGTAGGCTTCAGGAAGGATTCTGAAACTTGGGGAAAACTAACCTTTTGGGCAGTAGAGCAGCATCATAGCATGGCCTAATCTTATAGGCACATTAAAGGGGCTTTTAATTTTTCCCTTCCCAAATTAAAAGGTAATACATGCATCTGGTTAAACTTCAACAGTACAAAAGGCGATACATTGATGTGTCAGTTCAATGGTGTTCAATTCTTCTTCCCAGAGGCAACTACTGCAGTGGGTTCCCCAACATTTTAGACATACCTGATCATATACATATTCTTTTTTTTCCCCTAAAGATTTTATTTATTTATTTATTTGACAGAGAGAGATCACAAGTAGGCAGAGAGGCAGGCAGAGAGAGTGGAGGAAACAAGAGATCATGACTTGTTATTGCAGTGAGATTGACCCCAGCCATCCACTCATGCTTTTTTTTTTTTTTCTCTGCTGAGCAGAGAACCCGATGTGGGCCTTGATCCCAGGACCCTGAGATCATGACCCGAGCCGAAGGCAGAGGCTTTAACCCACTGAGCCACCCAGGTGCCCTACATATTCTTTTAAAAGCTAACATGGGGGTGCCTGGGTGACTCAGGTAGTTGAGTATTGACTCTTGATCTCAGCTCAGATTGATCGTAGGGTTGTGAGTTCAAGCCCTGAATTGGGTTCCCCATTGGACATGGAGACTACATAAAGAATAGAATAGAATAGAATAGAATAGAATAGAATAGAATAGAATAGAATAGAATAGAATAGAATTGAAGGCTAACACTGACTTAACTTTTATGTTGCGTCTGTAGCAAATGCTGTTGATGCCCATCCCAGATGGGTCAGCCATGTCCCTGTTGCTGTGAGCATTGATCCCTAATGGCTCACAGCTTCCCCATTTCTGCAAGGATTCCCCTCAGCCATAAGAGCTGCCTTGCCCAGCCAGTTACTCACCTCTCACTCTCAGTCAATTACTGATTGATATAGGGATATAAGTGTCAGGACCCCTTGTCTCAAGGTGGAATAAACTTGTGGTATAATTCTTGCTCCTGAGTACCACACACATACAAAGAGATAACTATTTGGGGTGATAGATGTGTCAACTAACCTTATTGTGGTAAGCATTTCACAATAGATGTGTATCACATACATCCTAAATTTATACAGCATTATATGTCAATTATATGTCAGTGAAACAGGGGAAAAGAAGAATGTTGAGACTTAAGGTTGGGATATCTGAGTAGATGCACTTGAGAACCTTGAACCCCTGTTCCCTGAACCATCTATACCTGCAGAAGTGGGCCTCTCTGCCTTTTGGAACATCGAAGCCATCCTCACTTAAAATGGGTCAAATCTCTCCCTGATCTATTGGGGGAGATTCTGGGGCTATAAAGGAGAGAAAAGATTATATGTCACGAGGCCTGCAGGACCTAGCTTATAGTAGGAGGGTTTATGTCTAGTTGTGGGATCGTGGGTGTATTGGACTAAGAGGGGTGGAATATAAAGCTGGTTTAGGGGAATTTGCTAATAAGGGGCACATTCACATGACAGTATTTGATATCATAGCAAGAGTGCTTGGAACCAGTTCTAATACACTGCTGGGCTGATTCTTGCAAACTGGGGAAAGTAATGACCACATTAAATAAAGTAGAGATGCCAAAACTATCATGCCAGAAGGCAGACCTGGGAATCAAAAAGCTCTGAGAAGTAAGTGTGCTAAAAGACATCCATCAAATAAGACCAGAAAACCTTTCAGCTGACTATGTTCTTCAAGAGGGCCTGGATGGCTATTAAGGTCAAATGTTTACGCTTGAAATAGCAAATGCTCCAGAGGGGGCACCAGCATCATTGAGAAGCTCAGTGGTGTTTGAATTCTGAGGACAAGGGCTGATGGTGGTAGATGCTGGTATAGAATAGGATCCTCTAGGACAATGGAGATAACAAGATCCTATAACAGCAGAGATCCCTGTGGCGACCAGGGAGATCAAGCTGATCTATGGAGATGAATAAAAGAACACAGTATTTCCTTTTTTTTTTTTTAAAATAAACATTTTATTTATTTATTTGACAGAGACAGAGCACAAGCAGGGGGAGCAGCAGAGGGATAGGACGAAGCAGGCACTCTGCTGAGCAGGGAGCCTGCCACCGGGCTCGATCCCAAGACACCGGAATCATGACAAAGTCCAAGGCAGATGCTTAACTGCTGAGGCATTCAGGTGTCCCAAGAACACAGTATTTTCAAGGACAAGAAGTAGATGAGTAGCAAGAAAGGGTACTGCTCTGTACATAATCAGGAAAGATTAGGAAAGCATGAGTGGATGGCTGGGGTAAATCCCACTGCAATGACAAGTCATGATCTCTTGTCTGGTTTTAAGAACTAGGCCTATTCTCAGATCTTGAGCACATGGACTGAAGGAGAGCCTGGGCGTCCATGAGGAAGGACCTGGGAACAGCACAGCAAGTATATTCACAATTTCTTCAGTCCTCCTCCAAAGTGATTTCTGCTTATTCCCTGGATAACCATTGACTGGGGAAAGAGGAATGCCTTGAACTTTTGAGAGGTGTTGGATTCAGGGTCCAAGTTGATAGGTATACCTGGGGTCCAAAGCACCATCATGGCCCTCCTGGTAAAGTTGGGGCATATTGGAGTCAGATAATAAATGAAGTCTCCACTCAGGTCTGTCTCACAGTGGGCCCACTGGGCCCACTTACAAACCTGGTGATCACTTCCCTGATTTGTGAATGTATAATTGGAATGGACATACTTAGCTGTTGACAGAGCTGGTTTTTAATCTTTAGAGTAGGAGTTATTGTGGCCGGGAAAGCCAAACAAAGCACCTGGTACTGTTCCCCATCCCTGAACAAAGAAAATAAAACAGGTGTCACATTCAGGGGCAAATGGCATTCATGTGGGACATATTACTTTCTTTTTAAAAGATCTTATTTATTTATTTATTTGGGGGGGCAAGGGAGAAGCAGACTTCCCACTGAACAAGGAGCCTGGCGGCAGGCTCCATCCCAGGACCATGACCTGAGCCCAATCTGTTCATTTTTCTGTTTTCTGTCATATTACATTCCAAAGAGACCCGGACTGTCTGGCTATTCTATCCAAGACCACATTGGTCCATCATATTGAAGTAACGTGCTTGCCAAATCTGATGAGCAGAAATGCAAGTATTTTGGATGCCTTGATGAGGCACATACATTCCAGAGAGTGGATAAACCCCAGAAAAATTCAGAAGCCTGCTATATTGACGAAAAATTTAAATAACAGTTATTAAAAATTTTTTTTTGACATAACTTTAGACTTAAAGGAGAGATGCAAAGGGAGAACTAAATGCCTTTAACCCAGCTTGTCCTAACATTAATCTTACATCAGTATAGAAGATACATAAAAACAAAGAAAATAACTTTGACACAGTGCTATTATCTAAAGCAGAGATCTTATCTGGAGAGCGAAGTGGTGCTATCATCTGGGGCGCCTCAGGACATTTCCTCCAAAATCAAGGACCATTCACTGCACCTTGTACCATCTGCCTCTAAGAAAGGAGCTTAACACTTGGTAGATGTCTTCAGATTATGGAAGGTAGCTCATTTTAAGTAGGGTTTACGTCAAGAAAGGGCACAGCAGAATGTCCAGCCAGTGGTAGGAGCAGCCTGGTCCCTAGGCCGTACTGCCGGACACATCTCATCTGTGGAGCCTCTGGCAAGTCCCCAAACCAGAATCCCAGTGCAGCCTCCTAGAATTCTATGGTGTGGCCAAGCCAAGCACAGGAGAGAGCCATGTATATTTATTTATTTATGATTTTATTTTTTAAAAAGATTTTATTTATTTATTTGAGAGAGCAGGAGCAGGGTATGGGTGGGGGGGCAGCAGGAGAAGGAGAAGCAGACTCCCTACTTTGTTGAAGGCCTGCAGGAGGAAGGAGTATTGTAGGAAATGAAAAGCGGTTTAACCACAGTCTCTATTATTAAGGAGCTTTAGACTATAGTAGGTTAGGGGGCAGATAAACGCAGTAGAAAGTGATGAATAATATGGAAAACAAAGGCAGAAGAAAAATTATTAAATTATCTTACTATCTACAGCCTATTGGCAAGTCCTTGAAACAGGCAGGGTGACATTCCTCTAGGGACTCAACTACCTTGATATTAATACTTTTGCTAAGGGCAAAAGGCAATCTTAGCTTGGCCTCCAGGATCCTGTAAGTCTACTTTAATATATAAAAATGCCTTTAGAAATTTCCTTTATCTCTAATCCTCCTAAGATACCTGTTGGCAATCATCCCTCAGGCATATGACCCACCCATACATATCTGAAGGGTTTCATGACTAAGGTTTATTCCATGGTGATCAATGACCTTTTCCTAAGAATAGCTAGTCCCCTCAAGGTCCTGGAAAACTTATTTCCAAAATTCCTTAGAGAATCATGCTATCCCTAACCCCCTCTTCCCAACTTGTAGATATATAACCACTGCTCACGACCCCACTGTAGCCTTTTCTACCCATGTCCTGCCCCCGGGGTTTAACAAAATCACCTGTTCGCACCAAAGACATCTCAAGAATTCTTTCTTGGCAGTTGACTTGGAACACTGAGGTCTTTCCTACATCAGTGAACACCTTTCACAAGGAATGTGATGTAAGGAATGTGGGAGCTCAGAGGAGGTAAAGTTTCTCTGGTAGCGGGGAAATACTGTGCCTGCTAGGGAGAACTTGGTAGGCGGATCAGGAACCTGAGTTCTAGATTTGCCCAGGAACCTGGGCTATGCATTATGCTCCTAAGTTAAATTCCCTAGATTTCTATTTTCCATTCTAATAAATTCCAAGGGTCGGCTGGTCTATTATGTTCCCTGGGACAATGCTCTCCGCAGTTTCTTATTGTTATTGTTTCTCGCCCCTACAGGGCCACCAAGGCCAGACCAGGAAGTGAGCGCGTCCCCTTTAAGGGAGCCCTCCACTACCGACTGGCGCCCGGGGTGCCCCCCGCCAGCGGAGCAGGGGCGGGGCGCCGGAGACCCGGGCTTCCCACGCAGCCGGGGACGCCGTCGCGTCACGGCGCTCGCGGCCAATCAAGGTGGAGCCTGCCGGGACGCATTACTAGGGCGACGGGCCGGACGCCTCCCCACTTTGGGATGAATTAGCGGCGGGTACTGCTCGGTTGTTGTGACCCCCACGGATTCTCCAGCTCGTCCACGCGACCCTCACGGCGAAGCGCGACATCCTCTGCTGGTCACAGGTGGGAGGCCCGAACTGTCAGGTGGGGGGCTGCGCGCTGGTAAAATGGCGGCGGCCAGGGGATTCCCGAGGTGGCGGAGGGGGAGCAGCCCCACGGACTTTTCCCCCTGAACTGTGGGCGTCCCCGGGCTGTGGCCCCCATAACGGTCGCATGACCAGGAATTGGTGGCCCGAGTCAGGTAGTGGCGTCTCCGGCTCAGGTGAGGGGAGGCGCGGAGCGATTCCCAGAGGCAAGTGGGGCGTCGCAGGGCTGCGGGGGCCGCGCGGGCCGGCTTGGCGGGGGCTAGGCGGCTGCGGGGCTAGCCGGGCCAGGTGCCCCGACCGTGTTACAGGTTAGCGTCAAGACCTTCCTGCTCTAGACCTGGACGGGTCCGGGAGCGGCCGCGCCCTGAACATAGTTCTGTTTCTGCCACTGAATCACCTGTGCAAAACGTCCCAAAGTTTCTGCCACGTGCAAGGTTTGGTCATGGGCTGTCTAGCTCTAATCTGTGTATGCTTCGGCGCCAGATGCCTGCGCATAGGTGCCAGAGTAGCAGTGCCACCAAAGGAAGAGTAGGCCCCAGCTGGGAACTGATTCAAGTCTGATCCTTAAGGTGTATCCTTGCTTCTATCTGCACACTGAAGAAAGAAAAGGGCATATGGATGGATGTCTTAAAGACGATATATCCTTTCTTGTACTTAACCTGCTTAGATGGGTTCCCTGGAATATTGCTCTGCCTTCGAAGCTCATTAACTGTTTTCGTGTGCACGTGGTTGTAATAAGGCTGAGGCTTGGGATTCTGATTAAGCCTAGGGAAGTAATGAAAGGTATGGTGTCGGCTTTTCAGAGATGAAATATTGTCTATCCATGTTCCTTTTTGGGCAAAGATATGTCATGAAATATAATTAGTTAGTTTTCAAAAAGTGTCTTAATGAAAGTCCTTTTTGCAGATCTGTTGATTTTTGAGGGTAAAAGAAAATTATTTTATAAAAGTTATTTTTTAACTTTCTGTTGCTACATTGTAGTTTGATGTGACAGATAAGCATAATATCAAGTGACTTCTTACTTGTTAGCAGGCTTGATTTTGTGGAGTGCCTTGCTCTGTCATTGAGAAAGCACAGTAGCACTTTGTGTTTCAGTCATCAGTAGTTCCTGTCTTTGGGGAGCTCACTGTGTGTCATGCACTGTGAAAGTGAGGCTTCTTCTACCCTTTCATCTGGGCAAGTGGATTAATTCATCTGTCCCTACCAGTTTTTTAGGCTGGCTGCTGCTTGCCATGGAGAGGAAATAATGGTGGGAAACCCAAAAGGCAATTATTCCACCTGCTAACTGGAGATTTGGTCAGTTTAGCCCCAGGGCTGGGGGAGGTGTGGTTTCTAGTTCTGAAATGGGCAAAGCATTTCTTGTCCAGACAATCTCATTGTACATTTTTTTTTAAAGATTTTATTTATTTATTTGGCAAAGCTAGAGAGCACAGCATGGGGAGCAGCAGAGGGAGAGGGGGAAGCATGCTCTCCATTGAGCAGGGAGCCCAATATGGGATTCAATCCTAGGACCCTAGGATCATGACTTGTGCTGAAGGCAGAGGCTTAACTATCTGAGCCACCCAGGCGCTCCTCTCATTGTACATCTGTGAGAAAAAAAGAACAAAAGAACAAGATAATACACATGAAAGGGCTTACAAAAGTGAAAACTACAGGGGTAACAGTTGACATTTCTTCTCTGCGGTTATTCAACCAAGGACGTTGTGTGTGCAGATTCAGTCACCTGGCAGTTTTGTGAAGTGAGTACTTTCTCATCTTTGTTTTACCGATGAGAAAACTGAGGCACCAAATTAAACAACTGTGTTCTTAACCACTGCGCATACCATCTTCCTGTATCATACCAATTTGTTATGTGTTAAGGGGTTACATAGGAACACATTTTTTAATGAAGTATTTTGTTTGTCATCCTTTGGTTGTGTTATATAAGTAATAACCATGTTTCATTCCATTGGTATCCAGTAGTGATTTATACGGTGATGACTACAGTTCCTTTGATTAAGTGGTATATTCATCCTACTTTTGATGCCCTTTATTTTATTATTTATTATTTATTTTTTATGCCCTTTATTTTAAAAAGTATTTCAAAACAAGAGCTGATTAATTTCTAACAGGAAGCAGAAATCAATAATTAAAGAAAATTTTAGTTTTTATTAAGCTCTCAAAAGAGGGCACCTGGGTGGCTCAGCTGGTTAAGCAACTGCCTTGGGCTCAGGTCATGACCCTGGAGTCCTGGGATCGAGTCCCACATCGGGCTCCCTGCTTGGTGGGGAGTCTGCTTCTCCCTCTGACCTCTCCCCTCTGGTGCTCTCTCTCTCAAATAAATGAATAAAATATTTAAAGCAAATAAACTCTCAGAAGAATTACTTTTGAACAAAAACAGGTTCATTGGTTTGATGTATTTGTATACAATAGTCTATAGAAAAAAAAAAGGCTATGAATAAAAGTGGCTGGGACATTTATTCATTCTTTGAGCCTTTATGGAATTGCCCTGCCAAGTCTTTGGCCTGTAAAGATTAATTCCTGACCTTATCCTCCAGGAAGTCCAGGGAGAAGTCGCAGGTCCAGAAGTTTGTAGACCGGTGAATGAGACAAAAAAATAATTAACTAATGCAGTCTGAGAAGGACTCAAATATAGTTGTGGTGTGGGTACAGAGAACTGTGGGAACACATACAAGGGAACAGTTGGTTTTGTTGGGGTGGCCCTGACCAAGATTGGAAGGGAGCTAACTGCAGGGTAAAGGAGAAAGTGCTTCCAGCAAAGGAGTTCATGGTGGAGAGTCAGGATGAGTGAGAGTGCATGGGTGTGCAGGGGTCAGACCAGAGTTTTGCAGAAGTTGCTGAAAGAGAACACAGGAAAGATTGTGAATTCTCAGCTGAGAGAGTGACTTTATCCCATGGGCAGTGGGACCTGTAGAAAAATCTTAATCAAATGAGTAATACGATCAAATTTATGTTCTGGAGAGATGCCTGGCGACAGGGTGAAAAGTATATAAGGGGACTAGTTAAGGACAGTTTCCATACTCCAAGCAAGGGTGGTGAGGCAGTGCACCAGGGCATTCAGTGGTTGAGCAGAGCTCAGAGTCCACCGCACACGTTTTGAAAGCAGAGTGGAAGATTGATTGGGTGTGAAGAATTATAGGGTGGGAGAGGGGAACACTTGCTAAGCAAGTAAAGAGTCAGGTGTTTTTTTTCATGTTTTTTGTTTTGTTTTTTGGAAACAGTATGGTTTCAGATTGGCGATATTGTTAATTTAAGAAAAGGGTAGAGCAGAAAGTTCTTTGTTACTGGGTTTTGAGAGAATTGTAAACTCTTTGAGGTTGTTGGGTCAATAAGATTTAATAGAACCAGGCTTATAACTTCCTGTAGGCTTCTGGTTTCATAGACTACAGAAAACTCAATTATATCATAAAAGTCAGCAGGGTCTAGTGAAAAGGTGACTCCACTGGAGCAGAGCCACTCAAAAGGAGAGGGAAGAATCATCTAATGTATGTTGGAGTAAAATATTAGAATAACCGGTATTAGAGAATTTTTTTCATTTATTTTTTATAATATACTTTTTAAACTATATCTGCACAGAAGTCCTTTATAATATGGAAGTAATCACAAACGAATTCTCTAGCTGTAAAACTGATCGCCAGTCAAACATTTGTAACACTAGAGTTGTCTAGCATCTGACAACCTAACATGAATAGTGCCTTCTGAATTAACTGCAAGGTGAAACTGGAAACCTTGCAAAGATGGAGGATTTCATGTGTTCAGAGCAAGGTTGAGAACTGTTCAAACCATAAGCACAAGTCAAAGAACTCTAGTACTATTGGAATAAATTTCTTAAAAAGGACTCTGGAATCAATGACTGTAACAATAATTGATAAAATTTGATGTCAGTCTTCATTAAAATTGAGAAATCTCTCTGTCTAAAGATACCGTTAAGAGAATGAACAGCAAAGTACGGACTGGAAGATAAAATTTACAATTCATATATCCGATGAAGGACTCCTGCCCAGTGTATCTTTGTATATGTTTGTATGTATAAAATTAATAAGAAAAGCAGAAGTTCTGAGCAGGCACTTTCTACTAGAGGATCTCTGAATGGTCTGTATGCATATAAAAAGGTGTTCTGCGTTATTAGCCCCAAATGGAGATTCCCAATGGAGAAATAGAATTAAAACAGTGAGCTACTACTACACACCTTCCAGAACGGCTAAAATGAAAAAGATTATTAATGCCAGTATTGTAGAGCAACTGAATCTTGTGTATGTTGGTGGGAATGTACAGTCATTTTGGAAAACTGGCTGTGTCTAATCTTACCCATAATATATCAATTCCATTCCTAGATATATACTCAAGGGGAAGGGATGTATAAAAAAAATGTAAAAAAATGTTCATACAACCTTAACTCATACTAACTAAAAATTAGATAAAACCCAAGGTACATTGGCAGCAGAATGGATGAGTAAATTGTTGGTATTTTATAAAAGGATACATTACAAAAGCACTTAATGAATGAACTTGTGATACATCCACATGGATGGGTTTCGTAGATGTAATGAGCCAGACAAAAAAGATTGCACGCTGTATGCTTCCATTTAAGTGAAGTGCAAAATAAGGTACAACTATTTCCTGATGCTAGAAGTTAGAATGGTGGTTTGTTCAGGAACCTTCTGGAGTCTTGGAAGTGTCCCGTATATTGAGTTGGGCGGTGGTTATGTGGGTTCCCATATATTGAGTTGGGCGGTGGTTATGTGGGTGTATGTGTATGTAAAATTTCAAGTTGCACACCTAATATTTGTGCACTTTCTGTTATACTTTAAAGAGATGCAGGTGGGAGTTTGGCAATGTTATTAAACCCAGCAGGACTGATGATGAAAGAGATACTTTCTAAGAATTTAAAAAAACATGAGAGATGGGGCGCCTGGGTGGCTCAGTTGGTTGGACGACTGAGGCTCAGGTCATGTCCCGGGATCGAGTCCCACATCGGGCTCCCTGCTCGGTGGGAAGCCTGCTTCTTCCTCTCTTGCTCCCCCTGCTTGTGCTCCCTCTCTGGCTGTGTTTCTCTCTGTGAAATAAATAAAATCTTTAAAAAAAAAACAAACAAAAAAACGAGAGGTTTCAAAGGAATTAATGATGAAACCTAGAATTTTTCTTTTGTTATAATTGTCTTTCAAAAGGCAAATGTGAAATCAGGGTTTCCATATCATGTCATCTTATTACAGTTTGGCTACAAAGTTATGTCCCAATTCCTTGTTAATCCCTTGTCCTAAGAACTGGTGCATAGCTGCAAATGTAACTTAAATTTTGGTTAACATCAGACACATTATGAAAATAAATGGATATATTGTGTTTAGGTTTTTTTTTTTGTGGGGGGAGTTCTAACCCTGTCTCCTTTTTCATCATTGTGTAATGTCCCTGTTTAAGAGAAATCACTGTGTGGTTTGTTTTTTTTTTTTTTCCCCATTCTGTGCTAATTGCCCTTGGATGATGAGGACTACTGTGATCCCTTTGGCTGCAAGGTTTTGGATGTAAGAGTGGAGCTGAGGAAAGCTGGTGGTGAGTTCCATGTAGTCATGGGGTAAAGCTCACAAAAGGCCTTGGTGAACTTCAGCCTGATTTGAGTTCATTGTACCTTTACCTAATCCTCTCTCTCTGGCAGTGGAACACAGGCTCCCACTGTGATAACCCCAGAGGCACATGAAGGGATATCTGACGGGCACTGTCAGGGAACACTGACCAGGGGCAGTTAACCACTTTATCAGCAGTCTTTCACAGTTGAGCTTTCTGAAAACTGAAATTATTTACTTCCTCCCAGGAAGTAGATTGCTGCCACTTAATGTTTTAAGTGTATAGTTAATCCCCTTGGGAGAAGGCATGAAGCAGGAATCTTGAGTGTTGGTGAGCTGCTGTCTACAGGTGTCACAAAGCAAATGACGGAAATTAGAAATAAGAGAATGAGGAGGAGGAGAAGTGAGTGGTGGCAGCCATTCGTAGAGTTCTGTGTGACCCAGAGTGTGGATGGAAAAGGATATTTTTTAGCTCAGACAGCAACTCTTTCCCCACAGAAGTATTTAGGTACCTTGGGGAAGCCAGCTTTGTCTGTGGCTCTTATTATTTCTGCCATCCTGTTGTTGTGATACAGATGTTTTCTTAGAATTATCTTTTCTTTTTATTGTGTAGCCTTTAAAATAAAATGCCTCTGTGGACTTACAGAAGAAAATGATGGTAGTAAGGAGTGGCTTGAACACGACAATTTTATTTACTTACCTTGAACATTTTTGGATACTTACCATGAACTTGGTGATGGGAACAGAGTTGAAAAAGACTGGATTCCTGTCCTCGAGTTTATTCCCTAGAAGGGGATGAATCAGTGCCTTCTGTACAAAGATCACTGAGTCTGTCACCTCTTGTCACCTCTAGGTTTTCTATGATGAAACGTAAACATGACAGCTGTGAAACATGAGGTCCATAGGCAGTCATAGGTGATAGTCTTCTCTAGTAGTAGCTATTAATAATAATCATAACAGTTAATATTTGTTGAGTGCTTACTCTATACTGGGTTAAGTTCCAGGTGCATTAAATTTGCAATTCCTTTAATTCTACTATGAGGTAAGTACTATTATAATCTTCATTTTACCTTTGAGGAAACTGAGGCCCAGAAAGGTGAAGTCAGCATAGATTTGAACTTAAGCAGTCTAGTTCCAGGGTCTGCTGTAATGCCTGTTTAATTCAGTTTAAATTTAAAATATTCTCTACTTAAGTGGTTTTAAGTGTAAGATTATTATTTGAATGTATTTATATTACAAGTTATGCTCAAAGTTTCTGAATATTCATGTTGAACATAATTTACTGTAGCTGCTTAGGTGATTCTGTAATGTGGGAGTTTTTTCTTTTTTAGAGAGGGGAAAAAGGGGGTGGGAGGGGCAGAAAGAATCTTAAGCAGGCTTCATGTCCATCAAGGAGCCTCATGTGGGGTTCAGTGTCATGACCCTTAGATCATGACCTGAGCAGAAATCAAGAGTCACCCAGGTACCCCTATAATGTGGAAGGTTTTTTTTTTTTTTTTAAGATTTTTTTATTTGAGAGAGAGAGAGAGAGCGCGCGGGAGCGAGCATGAGATGGGGGAGGGTCAGAGGGAGACTCCCTTCTGAGCAGGAAGCTTAGTGTGGGACTCCATCCTGGGACTCCAAGATCATGACCTGAGCCTAAGGCAGTCGCTTACCAACTGAGCCACCCAGACGCCCTATGGGGGAGTTTAAAATGAGACATCCTTTTGCCCTTTTCTCCTTTCCTGTGTTGTGATTATTTTGGCACTCTTAATACCCCTACATGTGTTGTTATATCATTCTGAAATTCAGTAAAAACATATTACTGGCTTTTATTGTTTGTGTTATAAATATACACAGAATGATATTTTATGATGTTTCAAACTAGAGAGTTTGTGACTTATGGGACTAACATACTTTTAATGTGAATAACTACAAATTTAAACTTAAATTATATTTTCAGCATACCTGTTAATTAGGACCCGTTGATTAAAGGGAGACTTATGTTTGCTTTCTTCATAAGAACGGAAGAGAAGTATAGAAGCAGAACTGAAATAATCTATAGTAGTCTAGGGGGTATGAGAGTAACCTGATTTTGCTTAGTTTATTTATGGTTGTAATGAAACCAGCTCAATTTACCTTCTCTTTCCTTCTGAGAATAAATACCTTGGAAGTCAGAGTTAATCAAGATTGAATCCTTCCTAGAGCTACATGTACAAATAGTTCTTATGTATTGAGTGGGCTAATCTTCCAGGAACTCAGTCTGCATTGGACATAGTTATTCCCAAAACTATATACATATTTTAAATTTATTTTATTTTTTCAGTGTTCCAAGATTCATTGTTTATGCCCCACATCCAGTGCTCCATGTAGTACTTGCCCTTAGTCCCCACCACCAGCCTCTTCCAACCTGCTACCCCCTTCCCTTCCAGACCCTCAGTTTGTTTCTGAGTCCAGAGTCTCTCAAGTTTCATTTCTCTCCCCAAATTACTCTACTTCCCATTTCCTTTCCTTCTCCCACTGTCCTCTGTATTACCCCTTATGCACTGCAAGTAAGTGAAACCATGTGATACTTGACTTTTCTCTACTTGGCTTATTTCACTCAACATAATCTCTTCCAATCCGGTCTATGTTGCTACAAAAGTTGGATATTCAAAAAAAAAAAAGTTGGATATTCATCCTTTCTGTTGGAGGTGTAGTATTCCATTGTCTATATGTACCACATCTTCTTTATCCATTCATCTGTTGAAGGGCACCTTGGCTCTTTCCATAGTTTGGCGATTGTGGCCATTGCTGCAATGAACATTGGGGTATATATGGCCCTTCTTTTCACTACATGTATATCTTTGGGGTAAATACCCAGTAGTGCAATTGCAGGGTCATAGGGTAGCTCTATTTAATTAATTAAATTTTTAAGGGATCGCCACACTGTTTTCCAAAGCGGCTGCACCAACTCGCATTCCCACCAACAGTGTAAGACGTTTCCCCTTTCTCCGCAGCCTCTTCAACACTTGTTGTTTCCTGTCTTGTTGATTTTGGCCATTCTGACTGGTGTAAGGTGGTATCTCAGTGTGGTTTTGATTTGAATTTCCCTGATAGCTAGTGATGTTGAACATTTTTTCATGTATCTGTTAGCCATTTGTATATCTTCTATGGAGAAGTACCTCTTCATGTCTTCTGTCCGTTTTTTGATGTGTTCATCTTCTTTTTGGAGGTTGAGTTTGAGTAGTTCTTTATAGATCTTGGATATCAGCCCTTCGTCTGTAGTGTCATTTGCAAATATCCTCTCCCATTTCGTGGGTTGCCTCTTTGTTTAGTTGACTGTTTCCTTTGCTGTGCAGAAGCTTTTTATTTTGATGAAGTCCCAAAAGTTCATTTTCATTTTTGTCTCCTTTGCCTTTGGAGATGTGTCTTGAAAGAAGTTGCTGTGGCCGATGTCAAAGAGGTTACTGTCTATGTTCTCTTCCAGGATTTTGATGGATTCCGCCTCACGCTGAGGTCTTTCATCCATTTCGAGTTTGTCTTTGTGTGTGGTGTAAGAGAATGGTCTAGTTTCATGCTTCTATATGTAGCTGTCCAATTTTCCCAGCATCATTTATTGAAGAGACTGTCTTTTTCCCACTGGATATTTTTTCCTGCTTTGTCAAAGATGATTTGCCCATAGATTTGTGAGTCCATATCTGGACTCTCTGTTCCATTGGTCTCTTGGTCTGTTTTTGTGTCAGTACCATGCTGTGTTGGTGATCACAGCTTTGTAATAAAGTCAGGTAATGTGATGCCCCCAGCTTTGTTTTTCTTCTTCAACAATTCCTTAGCGATTCAGGGTCTTTTTTGGTTCCATATAAATTTTAGCGTTTTTTTGTTCCAGTGCTTTGAAGGATGTTGGTGGAATTTTGATCGGAATGGCATTGAAAGTATAGATTGCTCTGGGCAGTATTGACATTTTAACAATGTTTATTCTTCCAATCCATGAGCGTGGAATGCTCTTCCATCTTTTCGTGTCCTCTTCAATTTCTTTCATGAGTGTTCTGTAGTTCCTCAAGTACAGATCCTTAACTTCCCAAAGCTATATTTATTTTTCTTTTTATCTCAGATTTCTTTAACTTTCAAAAATTAGGAGTGTCAGTATTCTGATTTTGAATTAAGAACTCTAAAATTGTATTTGGTTTTCTTTTGCAGTTGCAATTCAGACTTCTCAAGGGCCTTTTCCATACATATTTGTTAATTCTTTACATTTCTGGGAGATGAGGATTTATATTAGTTTATTGTGGCTGCTGTAGCAAATCCCACAAACTTGGTGATTTACGGCAGCAGCAGTTTACATTTACGCAGTTCTGGAGGCCAGAAGTCCTAGATCAGAGTCAGTGGCTGAGGTCCAAGTGTGGGAGGACTGTGCCGCCTCTAGAGGCTCCTATGTTCCTTGTCTTTTCTAGCTTCTGGTGACTGCCTTCATTTCTTAGTGTGGTCACATCACTCCAGTCCTTTAGTCTGTGGCCACATTGCTTTTTCCTCTTCTGTCAGTGGTCCGATCTTCTTCCACCTTCTTTTTAAGACTATTTATTTTGAGGTTGTTGTAGGGCTACTTGCAGTTGTAAGAAATAGTACAAAAGGATCCCATGTACCTTTTACCCAGTTTTCCCACATGGTAACATCTTGCAAAACTGTAGTACAGTATTACAACCAGAATATTGACATCGATACAGCCAAGATCCAGAACAGTTTCTGCATATGGGTTCCTTATGTGGTCCTTTGATAGCCACACACCCCCTTCTCTGACAGCCACTAATGTATTCTCCATTTCTAGGATTCTTCCGTTGCAAGAATGTTATGTAAGTGGAATTAGACAGTGTGTATGTAACCTTTGGGGATTGTCGTTTTCCACTTAGCATAATTCCCTGGAGGTTCATTCAGGTTGTATCAATAGTTTGTTCTTTTTTCTGGCTTGGTATTCCTTATGATCCTTAGGATTTGGTATGGGTGTATCCATTGAAGGACATGTGGGGTGATTTCTAATGAATGGCTGTTTAAATAAAGCTGTTAAGAACATTCATGTACAGGTTTTTGTGTGAACTTAAGTTTTCATTTCACTGGGATGAATGCCCAGGAGTGCAGTTGCTGGGTCATATCGTGGTTATATAGACAAATGAATTCATTTCTGAACTCTCAGTTCTATAGCATTGATTTATACATCTGTCCTTATGCTAGTGCCACACCGTCTTAATTATACTTGCTTTGTGGTAATTTTGAAATCAGGAAGGATGAGTTCTCCTACTTTGTTCTTATTTTTCAAGTTTGTGTTGACTAATCTAGGTTTCCGAGCATATCCATATTAATTTTAGAATCAGCTTGTCAGTTTCTACAAAGAATTCAGCTGTGGATTTGGTAGTGATTTTTAATATATTCATTGTGTTGTATAACCATTACCACAGCTAATTTTAGGACATTTTCATCACCTCAAAAAGAAGTCCTCTGTTCATTAGCAGTGACACTCCCCTTTTCGCCAGCCTTGACTGTAAACAAGTTCTAGTCTACTTTCTGTCTTTAATTTGCCTATTCTGGACATTTCATGTAATAGAATCATACAGTATGTGGTCTTTTGTGATTGATTTATTTCACTCAACATGTTTTCAAGGTTCATCCCTGTTGTAGCATGAATCAGTGCGTCATTCCTTATGGCTGAAATGAGGTATTCCACTGTATGGATAGGCCCCATTTTATTTATCCATTGATCAGCTGATGAATACTTCTTGGCGGTTGTGAGTAATGCTGCTATGTCATTCAAGTACAAGTTTTTGTGTAGGTATGTGTGTGTGTGTGTGTGTGTGTGTGTGTGTGTGTATATATATATATATTTTTTTTTTTTTAAGATTTTATTTATTTGGCAGAGAGAAACACAGTTAGAGAGGGAACACAAGCAAGGGGTGTGAGAGAGGGAGAAGCAGGCTTCCGGCAGACCAGGAGCCTGATGCGGGGCTCCATCCAGGGACTCCAGGATCATGACCTGAGGTGAAGGCAGACTCTTAATGACTGAGCCACCCAGGTGCCCTGTGTAAGTATATGTTTTAATTTTTCTTTGTTATATACTTAGGAATTAAGTTTCTGGGTCACATGGTAAACATGTTTAATCTTTTTAAATTAATTTTTCAGTTCAGTTTAGTTAACATAATGTATTATTGGTTTCAGGGATAGAATTTAGTGATTCATCAGTTGCATGTAACACCCAGTGCTCAGTACTTCAAGTGTCCTCCTTAATGCCCATCCCCCAGTTACTCCATTCCTCTCCCCACCCCCCCACAACCTCGTTTTTTTCCCTATAGTTAAGAGCCTCTTAGCTCTTAGGTTTGCCTTCCTTTCTGCTTTCATTCTATTTTGTTCTTTGGAGGAACTGCTAGACCCCTCCAGGCTGTACCATTTTACAGTCCCATCAGCAGTATGTGAGTGTTCCCATTTCTCTACAGCCTCACCAACACTTATTATCTGTCTTTTTGCCTATAGGGACATTCTAGGAAAGTTATATTATAACACCCTAGTGGGTGTGAGGTACTATCTCATTGTGGTTTTG
This sequence comes from Spilogale gracilis, assembly GCA_004023965.1. Lineage (NCBI taxonomy): Eukaryota > Metazoa > Chordata > Mammalia > Carnivora > Mephitidae > Spilogale > Spilogale gracilis. The sequence goes on along the minus strand of PITA01003032.1, from coordinate 90,705 downwards.
ATTTGCATGGCCCTGAGGGCAAATGATGTTAAACATCTTTTCGTGTACTTGTTAGTCACTTTGTATATTTTCTTTGGAGAAATGTTTATTCAGCTCCTTTGCCCATTTTTAAAACTGGATTATTTGCCTTTTCATTACTGATTCTTTACATATTCTAGATCCAAGCCCCTTAGAGATATATATAATAAATGACAAAAATTTTTTTGTGTTGGTTGCCTTATGAATAGGTATTGACTTTTATCAGTTGATTTTTCGGTATAGATTAGTATGGCCATGTGGATTTCTTTTTCAGTTTGTTAATATTGTGGATTACATTGATTCCTGAATATTGAACTAACCATGCATCTCTGATTAAATTCAACTTTTTTTTTTTTAAAGATTTTATTTATTTATTTATTTATTTGACAGAGACACAGCAAGAGAGGGAACACAAGCAAGGGGAGTGGGAGAGGGAGAAGCAGGCTTCCTGCTGAGCAGGGAGCCTGATACTCAGCCAGGACCCTGGCATCATGACCTGAGCTGAAGGCAGATGCTTGACAACTGAGCCACCCAGGTGCCCCTAAATTCAACTTTTTATATACTGCTGAATTCTATTTGCTAACATACTGTTAAGGATTTTTGTGTCTATATTCATGTAATGGTCTGTAATTTTATTTTTTTTGTACTATCTTTTTCTGGTTTTTGTATTGAGGTAACCCTAGCTTTGTAAATGGAATTGGAAAATACTCCCTATTCTTGTGTTTTCTGGAAGTGATTGTGTTAATTCCTCTTTAAAAATTTGGTATAATTCTCAGATGAAACAATCTGGCCAGGAGATTTCTTTTTCTGGAGGTTTTAAATTATGAGTTCAATTTCCTTAATAGTTATAGGACTATTGAGGTGATCTGTTTCATTTTGGGTGAATTGTATGCTTTCCAGGAATTGGTTCATTGACATACAGAGTGGGACTCCTCATTACTGCTGGCAGAGGTGGGCATCTAAGCTCCCTTCTAGGCCTCCCCTGAATACTATACATCCTTAACTGTCCCCTCTCCCCTCTTCCATGGACCTCTGGACACTGCTGGGAGAGGATGGCTTTCCTACCCCGGAGAGTGGTGAAAGTCCTGCCTCTCTATCAGGCCTTGCATCTACCAAGGATGGGAAGGAGTGCCTTGTAACTGTCATGGGAGTATATGTCGAGACTCTCCAGATGCTCTCTATAGACACTATGTGATTGGGGAGGGGAGTCTTTAAACCCACCTGGCAGGGAAGAAAGTCCAGCCTTTGATATCATCCCTGAAGGGGACAGGGTTGGTAAGGGAAGGATGTCATGTTGAGGCATGACATTATAGCCTGGTGAGAGGGAAAGTTTAGGCTCCCTACCTGGCCTATGCTGTCATGGGTAGGGATGGGCCAGAGTTTTGTCTGTGATTTTTGGCTGGAGTGCAGTAATATTGTCTAAAAGTTTTCTGTTTTGCTGTGCTGCTTTTTTCTTGGTCCCTTGAAAGAGCAGAGACTTTTTTTTTTTTTTTTTTGTCTAACCTCCTTTGGCATTTCTGGATAACTGGCTTCTTCACTTCCATGTCCATATGATGCAAAAGGAAAACCCAGGGGACTCAGCACCCTGTTGTTCATGGGTCCCAGGTCCCCAGCTGGTGTGCCTTCCTCTCTCCATCTTCAGAGTCTTCTTTTGTTTGTTGTCTGTATGATGTTCAGGATTTTTAGTTGCACTTAGCTGGAATAGTACGGGTAGTACATCTAATTGATTTTACCAGAGGCAGAAGTTGGACTATGATTTTTTTTTTTTAATTGAAGAAAACTTAGGATGGAAATTAAGAAACATAAATTGACCAGTAAGATACTTAAGAAGTTAATATTAGGTGAGTTGCTTGGAAGTGATAGTTTAACTTAGTCTTTATTTCTTCAGAGAGTAATTTTGTGTGTCATTTTTTCCAGTAAAACCAAATTCCCATTAGTTCTAGATCTTTGAAGAGGTTTGACAATCCAATGAATTGTTACTTCATATTAAGTATATATAAATTCATATATAAATTCATAGTGAATCTACATTTCTGGCTTAGTGTGTGATAGAGAAAAATGTGTCTTAGTGAAAAATTAGGTTTCTGGAGAAGCCTTCGTTTTTCTAGAGGTTGTCAGAAATTAAAAAAAAAAGATTTTATTTATTTATTTGACACACAGAGAGATTACAAGCAGGCAGAGAGGCAGGCAGAGAGAGAGGAGGAAGCAGGCTCCCTGCTGAGCAGAGAGCTGGATGCAGGCCTGGATATATCCCAGGACCCTGAGATCATGACCTGAGCCTAAGGCAGAGGCTTTAACCCACTGAGCTGCCCAGGTGCTCGAGGTTGTCAGAAATCTTGAAGCTATGGATTCTCTTCTAAAAGGAGAAATAAGCATTATGCATAGTGGTTGAGAGCTATGTAAGAAAAAACCTGAAAATCTTTGAGTAACTAAAAGGTTTACTGGGGGTCTTTGGAAATTAGGTGATATCTAGAGCACTTTTCTTTTTTTTAAAGATTTTATTTATTTATTTGACAGAGAGAAACACAGCGAGAGAGGGAACACAAGTAAGAGGAGTGAGAGAGGGAGAAGCAGGCTTCCCGCCGAGCAGGCAGCCCGATGCGGGGCTCGATCCCGGATCCCCGGGATCATGACCTGAGCCGAAGGCAGTCGCCCAACCAACTGAGCCACCCAGGCGCCCCTCTAGAGCACTTTTCTATAGATCTAATCTATGGGGTCTTCAGCTTTTATTGTTTTCTCATTTATTTTACAACTTTGAGAATGGTGAGTACCTGACAGCAACCTAAGTTATTATTCTTATGCTTTGACATACAAGTGAATTTTTTTGGTTGGAGATACAATTGATTTCTTTTCTTCTTTTCTGGAAGAAGCCAGTTTTGGATCTGTGGAGCAGATTTGTTTCACTATTTCTGATTGCCTATATGTTTATGCTCTTATAAGTCACTTTTGAACCAAAGGAAGCATCTTATTTGTTCTGTAATTAATTAATGAGTTAAATAAAATAATTGATACTCATTTTATAGTTGTATTGAAGATACAGTGTCATCTTTTTATTTGTTTAAATTATCCATTAATAGCTTGAACTCTGAATTTAGCCTGTTGGGCTTGAATACCATGGTAGCACTGTCATAGAGACTTGGAGCAGGAGATTTTATTTTTTAACCTGTTTTCCCATTGCAACAAGGGGTCATGGTGCTGTTTTTCTGCTATGGAGGTTGTGAAATATGAGGATTAAAAGAGATGTCGCAAGTAACACTTCTTGCAGTACCGTCCCCATCTTCAGAACTTTGCATTTTGTTATCAGAAGGCTATGGACAACTAATTTTACTTCCCTGAGACTTAATTTCTTCTTCTTCTTTTTTTTTTTTTTTTACACTTTTTTTTAAAAAAGATTTTAATTTATTTGACAGAGAGAGAGAGAGCGATCATAAGTAGGCAGAGAGGCAGGCAGAGAGAGAGAGGGGGAAGCAGACTCTATGCTGAGCAGAGAGCCCCATGTGGGGCTCCATCTCAGGACCCTGAGATCATGAACTGAGCCGAAGGCAGAGGCCCAACCCTCTGAGCCACCCAGGCGCCCTACTTCTTTTTTTTTTTTTTTTTAATGTTTTATTTATTTGAGAGAGAGAGAGAGACTGTGAGCATGAGCAAGGGGGGGAGCAGAGAGGGAGGGAGGAAGAATCCCAAGCTTACCCTGCACCTAGCGCAGAGGCCAATAGAAGGTTGGATCCCAGGAACCCCAGATCATGACCTGAACTGAAACCAGGAGTTGGATGCCCAACAGACTAAGCCTCCTAGGTGCCCCTGAGACTTAATTTCTTAATTGGTAACAAAAAAAATGAGGGGACTTTTTACTTGGTTGTTTACTTGGTTGTCATAGATTTCACTGGTAATAATTAGAATGCAGCAAAGCACCTGGTAACAGTTGCTTTTGGAAGTGAGGATACTTTTAATGTGCAAGTGACCTTTCTGCTCTGAGGGAAATGGACAGTTTGATCTGGTGAGCAGTTACTTAGAACAGTGGCCTGGTAATTCAGTTTGGTAAACATTGATTGAGGAGACCCTGTTCTGCCTTCCTTTGTACTAGGAATAAACGTTAGGGCTGAAAATGTGGCTTAACAAGGTAACAGAAAGGTTACCCTTTGGCCTTAAAAAAATGTGGACGCTGGATTCTGATAGATGAAAGGCCACATTTAGAACTCAGCACCTTGATGGATGTGGGCATGCTCTCCAGGGAGTACAGCTGGAAAGGGCTGAATTTTGCTTAAGCTAGGGATAACCATTTGGAGTTTCAAAGGTAGTTTTTGGGTGAGTACAGACACTGGATGTTTGAAGAAGAGGGAGGAGCTGGAAAGATGGCTTAAAGATATCTGTTACTTAAATTGACTGTTCCCTCTGACCCTCAATTTTTATAAATGTTTTACTTGAGAATTTGTTGGTGCTTGGGGGATTCAGGTGTTGGGAACAGGTAGACTTGGTGAATTGGTTGAGTCAGAAGAAGGGATCTTTAGAGGCTGAGAGAATTTAAGTCCCGCCGAAATTAGCAGTGGTTTGTGGGAAGACCTTCGTTTTTTTGTGGGTTATGTAATTGGAGCAAGTTGGTTCGGCCAAGAGCATCCTCAGCTACGTTTGCTTAGGATAATGGAAATAAGCCTCAGTGCAAAATGCCTATCATGTGAACAAGGAGTTTATACATAGGTAGATAACTATAGTTATAATTGGTTTACATATTATAATGGAATTAAGTACTACTATAAACCAAAGTAGCCCTCTGCCTAATGCAAACATATTTTAAAGTTTCATGCAAAACAAAATGGTCTTTGTAGTTTGGCTTTCGACTCAGAGTCCAGGAAGAGGGGACAGTGTATTATGCCTGCTTTATTTAGGAAGGTCTTAGGAAGGTTTTAGCCATCTTTGGAACCTGAATACCCCCAGCGTTATGGAGTGTGGGGAGAGGAGCTGCCCCTTATTCCATTCCTTCTGGAAGTTGGGATCTAGGCTTAGATTTTATCCTCATTGTCTATATTCTGGCTGGGGCTGTTGCTCTCTGGGAAAAACCAAAGCTTTGAGGACCTGGAGGATTGTAATATTGCTGTCTCGCTTTCTTTCTGGAGCTTGGGGACATAGGACACACTGGGCTCTTACTGCACTCTTCTGTCATTCCCATCCTTACTTAGTACTGTACCCAGCGTAGTCCTCCTGGATTCCTGAGTTAATAAGCCTGTTCATTAATCTAGTCAGTACTGGAATATCTCAGTTCCATAAGCCCATTATAGCCTTTTGGTACCGTGAACCATCTGACTAGCCCAGTATGTTGTTCCCAAACTCTGCTTTCCCTTTCTTCTCCCATTTGTCTCTGTCACTGGCTAAAAGTCAGTTGGGACTCTCTAATGGGATGCAAGCAACAAGAGGATGAGATGATATGTATGGTGTTTACCTGGGTTGGATAGGGGCCTCCAGATGTGGGGCAGTGGTTGGGTGGGGCTGGTGGCTTTGGAGGTGAAGGGATTTGCCCAAGACAACAAAGGAGATAGAAGTTTACTGAGAGGCTTTGCCAGTAGGTGGTGGTGGTGGAGGCTGTTTCTAAAGGGGAAAGGGGAGGAGGTGTGGGGATTTAGAGAAATTTCCCTTTTTTGGTAACCATCTGGTTGTAAGTTGCCTTCACTTAGTTAGGGCCTATTGATATTCTGAGGTGGGTCCATGATGGGCCCATCTGTATTCAGCCAGGGGGCCACTGGGGGCCCTTTTGCCTTGATCACATTTCCATTGCTCAAGCCTGCTGTCTAACAGCAGCCTCTATAATATGTACAGGGTGGGGAAAAATAAATTGCGATCCTTTTGAACTATGGCTCATTAACATGGCGGTTTCTAGGGTATTGAATGTACTTTCTAAAAGCTGGACCAGCTGTAAAAGCTTTGAGTAAGTCTGTGTAATGGTGTCTGTGCTTGAGGTGTTTATCTTGCTTCATGTATCTGAACATGGAGCTTTTCTGCATTGATTATAGTTGTTCTGTTTATGTTGTCTTGTTGAAATGTTCTATGGTTGTTCCATAAACTTTTCTTTGAAAAAATAAACACTTCTGTGAGATGCATTATAAGTTTCCTATTGATAGGTAAAAAAAAAAAAATGGTCTTTTTCTGTCAAAGAACACGACCAGCATTTCAGTTTGATATTTGGTCCCGTGATTCCTTTAGAATCTTTATGATAAAAATGAAGTACCATTTTAGAGTCCAAAATATTCCTTTATAAAAGATTTTATTTGTCAGAGAGAGTGAGCGAGCGAGCAATCAAGCACAAGCAGGGAGAGCTGCAGGCAGAGGGAGAAGCAGGCTCCCCACTGAACAGGGAGCCCGATGCGCCTGGCACTGGGCACTCGATCCCAGAACCCTGGGATCAGGACCTGAGGTGAAGGCAGATGCTTAAGGGACTGAACCACCATGGAATATGTCCTAGAGTTCAGCCCTTAACTTTTCTGCTGAGTGCAGTAACTTGCTTTTATTTAATGCCTGTAGATGGTTATGCGACACCACTAACAGGTATCCTCCCTTGAGTAGTGAGGGCTTCCTCTGGGGGGTGAGTAGGGAATCTTATCGATGCTGATAATTCTGAAAACTGATTCTGCCATGTCCTCCTCTGTTTCCAGACGCACATTCATCTCTCTGTGTCTATTCGATGTCACTGGTTGTTACCTTCAGTCTCAACTTGGCTAACACTAAGTTCATCCTCAGTCCCATCCTTCGTTCCCTTGGATGTGTCTTTCTGTCCATTTAGTCGTCCAGGCTTGAATCATTATACTCCGTTTGATCCAGTCCCCCTACCCCCCACTTTTTTCCTGTTGCTTCTTTTGTAATGCTTTTGATGTTTTTTTCCCCCTTCTCATCTTAATGCTTGCATTATTTTAATAGTCTACTACTAGGTTTCTAAAATAATAACTTCCATTTATTGTGCATGTGATACAATAAAGACTATGTCTGGTTCTTGTCCCTGGTTCCAGACATAGAGCTTCAGTAACACTTGGAATTTCCTGAGTGGTAGGAGTATCTTATATTATTCATAATGAGCCCTGTTTAACCTTACCTGAGTTTATGCTAATCAGGTGACTTAGGATGGGCCCTTAGATAGTTTCAAGGGAGGGTCTGGGAAAGACTTAACTATCATTTAGCTTGGAACTTTACCACCTCTGGATCTCTGGGGTGGGGCGACAGACTGAAGATTGAGTTCAAGCATGCGTAAATGAATTAATAAACCATGCCTACATAATGAGACCCCTATATAACCTCTGGGATCACTGGAGTTTCCAGGCTGGTGAACACAACGATGTGCTGCAAGGTTGACACCTGAATTTCTCAAAGAGAGGGCATGGAAGTTCTGAATTCCTTCATTTTCTTCCCTTAGACCTTGCTCCAGGCATGTCTTCCACTTGGCTGTTCCTGCGTTGTATCCTAATTAATAAAACTATTAAGTGTTTAAAGATAGTGTTTTCAACAAGTTCTGTGAGTCATTCTAGCAAATTATTGCACTTGAAGGAAGGTTGTGGGAGCCCTTGAGTTTGTAGCCAGGTTAAACAGAAGTTCTGATAGCTTGGAACGTGTGATGCAAGGGCAGTCTTGTTGGGTATCTTGACCTTTAACTTGGTGGAGTTTGATGCTAACTCCAGGTAGTGTGCCAGAATTGAATTAAACTGTAGGACACCCACTTGGTGTCAAGAGAATTGGTGTCAGAATTCAGTGTTTATTCTTTGTCAGTTGTTGTGATACGTGTTATTTTATGTAATACTCACTATAGCCAGGTGGGTTCTGGTTTTATCATCCTTGTTTTATAGATAAAGAAAGTGAAGTTTTTAAAAAGTTATATAACTTTCCCAGAGTCATAGAGCTGGAAGTGGCAAACCCAGTGCTTTCTGATTGTAAAGTCCTTACTTAACCCTTTAGGCTGAACCCCCTCTTAATTGGAGGCTTGGAGCCTTACCAATTGCCCCATCTGGCAGCTGTGGACTGAGGACTGCTTTTTCAACATACTTTTGAGCAAAGGCACTTGCAGTTCTCCATTACGGTAGGATGGAACCCACACTCCTTAGGCAGCTAGCTGTTAAAGATTCACTACAGTTCATCAGTTCCAAACTAATAATACTGTCCGGTCTTTATATAGAACAAAAGAAAACAAACACCTCTTGTGTTTCTCAGGTTGGCCACTCAGTGTGTATTTCCAGGAAATTGCATTGGAAATAGAGGATATATGTTCCAGTTTCTTATAAACTATAATTGAGAAGTCAGAATATATTAAAAGAATGTCAGGATAAAAATAGCATGATGACCAAATGAGCAGTACAGATAATGAAATGCTTCTGGAATTCAAAAGAGCAAGTCATGGAGCAGATGTATTTTGAGTATGGTCTTGAAGAGATGGTAAGATTTTGATAATTGGCCAGGGAAGAGTATCTCTAGGCAGGACGCTCACGAGTGAAAAGGAATGGAAGAGGTTGATGAACACATACTGAAAGGTGGTGTTGATGGAGGTGAAGACTTCAGTTTATCTAAAGTCTGTTACCTGAAGCAGGATCTGCTACCTGTTTCAAAATATGTCTTCAAAAGCTTCAACATATTGATTTAACTAACTGAACTTGTGTTAAAACTTTGGTTTTTGAAGCTAGAGTTGTTTGAAATTAGCCATCCTTGAGCCAACCTAGGTGATCAGGATAGGTTAATATCAATTTTACTTAAAAATAATGTGTAGGGGCACCTGGGTGGCTCAGTTGGTTAAGCGACTGCCTTCGGCTCAGGTCATGATCCTGGAGACCCGGGATCGAGCCCCACATTGGGCTCCCTGCTCGGTGGGAAGCCTGCTTCTCCCTCTGTCACTCCCCCTGCTTGTGTTCCCTCTCTGGCTGTGTTTCTCTCTATCAAATAAATAAATATTTTAAAAAAATAATGTGTAAATACAATTGAGAATTACTTTTTTTACCTGTCACCTGAACTGACCAAAGGAAATTTCAACTATACAAGTTTGAAAGTATATTGGTAGTACAACATCAGAATAAATATATTCAAAGTAACCAGTCTGAAGGAAATAGCATTCTTTATGTTGGTAAGTTTGAGTGAGTGTATTTTTAAAAGTCTTCTTTGTACATTAACTCACTACATCATTTTGCATCAGTTTCCTATATTCTGTAGGGTTTGAATTGGTCCTGTTGGACCTGACCAGTAATGATTTATTGGTCACCTGGATCCCCATGTAAAATAGAAAAATGTTAATTGATTTTTGTTTCAGTTATGTAAGTAACATTTATGCATTTTAGAAAACAAGAAATGTATAAAATACAGCTCAAAACTCCACTACTTTTGTTTATGTAGTGGCTTATACAGTTTTGTAGTCTACAGTTAACGTTATGAGGATTTTCCCATGTCATAAGATTTTTTAAAAAATACAGCTTCTGTTAATATGTAAACATATATGCTTGTTAGTTTTTTTCCCCTTAAATAAAACCTTAAATAAAAATAATTTATTTACGAGTTTTAACTGGTAATTTAGTTACCAGTTTATTTTATTTATTTGATAGAGAGCACAAGCAAGGGGGGCTCAGGGAGAGGGAGAAGCAGGCTCACCAAGCAGGGAGCCCGATGTGGGGCTCAATCCCAGGACCCTGGGAATCATGACATGAGCCACCTAGGCGCCCCCATGGCTAGCGTTCTAAATCACAGCTTAGATTGGTATACGTCATTCTTTTCACTGGCTGCCTATATTCCATTTGTAGGCACAGACCCTCATCTAGGCATTTTTTTCATTGCTGGACACTTAAACTATTTTGACTTTTTCTTTTTTTTCTTTTTTTTTTTTTAAAGATTTTATTTATTTATGTGACAGAGAGAAACACAGCTAGAGAGGGAACACAAGCAGGGGGAGCGAGAGAGGGAGAAGCAGGCTTCCCGCTGAGCAGGGAGCCCGATGTGGGGCTCGATCCCAGGTCTCCAGGATCATGACCTGAGCCGAAGGCAGTCGCTTAACCAACTGAGCCACCCAGGCGCCCCTATTTTGACTTTTTACCCACAAATTGTGCTTCACTGAACATTTTAATATGTGTATATATATGTTTTTATTTGTATGAGTACTTATGTAGGATAGAGGATTAGAAGTGGAGCTACTAAGTAAAAATATGTTTGCCTTTTCAAAAGGGCTCTGTCAGTTTTACTCTTGGTAATAGTATGTTTTAAGGGTCCCTGTTTGTCCATGCCTTTACTTTTTTTAGATCTTATCAGTGTCCTGTATGAAGAGGTAGTAGTGGGAGATGTGGTATCAGATTGCTTTGATTTGATTTGTCTTTTTTTGTTGTTGTTGTTTTAGTTACTTTTCACATGTGACTGTTTTGATTCTTTGCTCATTTTTTTCCTATTATATTTTCTAATTCTTAATGCTTTTATATTTTCATATACCTCTCTAATTCATCTAGAGTTTATTTTGATTTCATGAAATGAAAACTACTTGATTCTAGAGGAGATTCATGCTCTAGTAGGCCTTGAAGTCATGTGTCTAGAAAAATTTAGAAGATAAAAATAAATTTTGCTGTTTTTGGAAAGTAGTTCATTTCAAATTAATTAAAACAATGTAATTTGTTATTCCCCAACTCTATAAAGTGTCTTGGGGAAATAAGGAAAGTCCTGCCAACAAAAAGACCCCACCCTACCAATGTAGAAGTGAAAGAAACCTCGATTTATTATTGATTATGCATACCAGATGCGTGCATGTAGATTGTTTAGGGGAGAGTACAGAATTTGAGAATAATTCATTCATATTTACAATGAAATAGACATGTAAGACTTACATTCATGAGAGACAAATGCATGCTACTGTGATAGTCTCCTGCACACCTGATGATGGATTCCTGAGTTAATTTCAGATAGTGTTCGAAATTTTGATGTCAGAGGGCTGTGATGTTGCATTATAAAATATATAGACTAATAAGATAATCTAATTCCTAATCAAAAGGTTTGGCATATGTTTTAAAGGAGATGTGCTGTGGTAGACTCTAGAAAGAGATCTAGGTTCTGATCCCTGGAATGTGTGAATGTCATCTTATATGGCCAAAAAGGGTCTTTGCAGATATGATTAAGTTGAGGATCTTTTTCTTTTTTTTTTAAATGATTTTATGTATTATTTGACAGAGGCACAGCAAGAGAGGGAACACAAGTAGGGGGATTGGGAGAGGAAGAAGCAGGCTTCCCACTGAGCAAGGGAGCCTAACGTGGGGCTGGATCCCAGGACCCTGGGATCATGACCTGAGCTGGAGGAAGATGCTTAATGACTGAGCCACCCAGGTGCCCCTAACTTGAGGATCTTGAGGTGGGGAAGTTATTCTGGATTATCTGGGTGGGTCTAAAGACAATTACATATATCCTTACAAAAGGGAGGCAGAAAAAGATTATATGCAAACACCCAAGAGTAGGAAGCAATGTGATGGCCAAGGAAACAGATTGGAGTGATGGGTCCACAGGGTAGGGAATTCTAGCAGGCACCAGAAGCTGGAGGAGGCAAGGAACGGATTTTGTCCTAGAGCCTTTGGAGGTACGTAGACTCATTGACACCTTGATTTTGGCCTACTAATACTGATTTCCAACTTTTAGCTTCTAGAGCTATGAAAGAAAAAATTTCTGGTGTTTTAAGCTACCAAGTAATTTGTTATGGCAGCTATAGGAAACTATAATGTACATGTATATGTAGAACTTCATAATTTTAAACAAGCTCCCCAGGTAGTTTGGATTCACACCAAAGTTTGAGAACTACAAGTTTTGTTTATCCTTAATTTTTTCATTATATAGTAGAGGTTAAAAATTCCAAATCATTAGGGTACTTTGTTTTGAATTTATTTATTTGTTTTATTTTATTTTTAAAAAATATTTTATTTATTATTTGACAGAGAGCGATCACAAGTAGGCAGAGAGGCAGGCAGAGAGAGAGAGGAGGAAGCAGGTTCCCCGCTAAGCGGAGAGCCTGACGCAGGCCTCAATCCCAGGACCCTGAGATCATGACCTGAGCCGAAGGCAGAGGCTTTAACTCACTGAGCCACCCAGGTGCCTTGAATTTATTTTTAATTCTTAGTTTTATTGTATAATAATTGGAAAATGTGTCCTGTAAAGTTGAGATATCCATTATGGCTTAATAATCAGTTTTTATAAATGATTTCCACTCCAGATACTTGGAAAAAAGGCTGTGACATTTGGTGTATGTCTTTTGATTTTTTTTTAATTGAGGTAAAATTCACATATCCTAAAATTAACCATTTTAAAGTGAGCAAATTAGTGGCATTTAGTACATTCACAGTGTTGTGCCACCACCACCTCTCTGTCTAGTTCCAAAATACTTCTTTAACTCAGAAGGAAACTCTACCTTTAAGCAGGTACTTCTCTTTTTTTCCCTAGCCCCTGGCAACCACCAATCTGCTTTCTGTCTCTGGATTTGCCCATTCTGGATATTTCATATAAATAGAACCATATAATATGTGACCTTTTGAGTCCTGCCATTTTTCTTTTTTTATAACTAAGTATAATGTTTTTAAGGTTTATCCATATTGTAATATTTATCAGTACTTGAGTCATCTTTAAGGACGAGTAGTATTTCCTGTGTATATACCACAATTTGTTTTGCCATTCATCCATTGGTGGACATTTGTGTTCTCTCTGCCTTTTGGCTATGGTGAATAATGCTGCTTTTATAAACATTTGTGGACAAGTATTTTGAGTACCTATTTCTCCAGTCCTTCTTGGTAGATACCTAGGAGTGGAATTGCTGGGTGAGTTAGTCATTCTATATTTAACTTTTTGAGGAACTGCCAACCTGTTTTCCACAGCAGCTGTGTTTTATATTCTCACCAGCAATGTTTAAGGGCTCCACATTTTCCATGACTTCACCATAAATATGGCCATCTTTGTTGGGTATATAGTCCTATCTCACTGTGGTTATGATTAGCATTTCCCTAATGACAATGACTATGAGCATCTTTTCATGTGCTTAGTGACCGTTTGTATTTGCCTTAGGAGAAATGCCTGTTTACATTGGTGCCCATTTTAAAGATTATTTATTTAGGGCAGGGGTATTTGCTGTGGCGGAGAGAGGGAGAGAGAGAATCTCAAGCTGACTCCTTGCTAAGTGTGGAGCTGTACACGGGGTATAGTCTCACAACCCTGAAATCATGACCTGAGCTGAAATCAAGAGTCAAGATGCTTAACCAGCTAAGGCACCCAAACGCCCCATTCTTTGCCCATTTCAAAAAGTTGTTTGTCTTTTTGTGGTTAAGTTGTGAGATTCCTTACATTCTGGATACTAGAACCTCGATTTGCAAAAATTTTCTTCTGTTGGTTGTCTTTTACTTTGTATCTGATAGTGTCTTTTGATGTATAAAAGTTTTAAATTTTGATAAGTCCAACTTATCTATTTTTTCTTTTGTTGCTAAGGCTTTTAGTGTCATAGTTAAGATCCATTGTCAAATCTGAAGTCATGAAGATTTACTTGCATGTTTTCTTCTAACAATTGTATAGTTTTAGCGCTTGTATTCAAACTGTTAATCCATTTTGTATATGGTATGGTATAGAAGTCAACTTCATTCTTTTGCATGTGGGTGTCCACTTTGTACCATTTGTTGTGGATTATTCTTTCCCCTTTGAATGGTCTTGGCATCCTTGTTAAAAATCAATTGGCCATAGGTGTATGGGTCTATTTCAGGATTCTCTCAGTTCTTTTCCACTGGTCCGCATGTCTCTCCTTATGCCGCTATCACAGCGTTTTGATTATTGTAAGCTTTGTAGTAAGATTTGAAGTTGGAAAGTGTGAGCCTTCAGATTTGTTTTTCTTTTTCAGTACTGTTTGGCTACTTGAGACATTACAATTCTGTGTGAATTTGAGGATCAGCTTTTTAATTTCTGCAACAAAAAGGCCATTGGAATTTTGATAGGCTCTTCATGTGAGCTGTAAAATTTCATGTGATAAGGTGGAAGGGTGTGCTATAGACAATTCCTTGTTTTCCTTGTTTTTTTTCCTTTCTACATATTATGGTGAGCAGGTGCTGTGAATTATGAATGGGAGTTAGAGGATATTTGAAGATAGTTCTCTTGGACCATCCTGGAGCCTGATGAACTTTTAGGGTTGTACCATTATTTTGGTAATGAGTGTGAACATTTTAGTTTTAGATCTTTTAAATAATTTCTTATACATGGGTCCAGGTTTGGATTTCTTAAAGAGCAATTGATAATTTTCTCTTTGACTCTGGGTCCTTTTATGGGAAGCCGGTGGTTACTTGAAATATGGCTGCAAGGAACAATAATAAATGTAATCTGGTTTTGTACGCTTTTCTTTTAAAAACATATAATTATTAAAATTGCTTAAAATTGTTAGGAGGCCTATGGGATCGGAAAGAACTCAGGCTTTATGATATTCTGAATTACTTAACCCTATTCACAGGGACATGTAAGTAATGATTTTATAACCTTTTAAAAACATTTTTTCTGTGCATGTATGTTAATGTATATTTAAGGAAATAATATAGAAATTAACATACATGTGCTATACAACTGGGTGCAGTGCTTCTTAGAATAAATGTTGAATGATTCATTGTGATAGATGTTTCTTCCAATATTGTGATGCTCTCTAGTGAATTCAGCCTTTCAGATAAGAAATTTATGAGAGTAATCAATACAATGAAATCTTGTATTCTGATAATTAGAATTATTCCTGTATGCCTTATTGATGTGGCAGGTTTATGTCCCTGGAAATATTTCAGCAAAGGTTTGATAATTTCCCATGACTTGTACTGTTGAATTAAGTGAAATTGTTCCAGATAACTTCTAAAACCTACTTCAGCTTCAAGGTTCTAGATTCCAGGGGTGTTATTAGTCTTCATTGAATAAATATTGAAGATCCATATAGTGTTTAGCACTGTCCTGAGAGGGTTGTGAAGTTTTTAAGGGTTGTGAAGTTTTTAAAGGTAGTCATGATGTGACTTCAAGTAACTTTTGAGCACATCAGTTTGGAGAAAACAATAGTAGTTAACATCTATGGAATATTTGCTTTGTCCCTGAAGCTAGTCAGCATTCTTAATCCTCACAATAATCATGAGGTAGGTAGCATCTTTAGTTCTGTTTTACTAATGCAGAAATCGAGACCCAGAGAGGTTAAATAATTTACCTAACGTCATACAGCAAGTGGTAGAACCAAGACCAGCTTATATAAAATAATAGTGGGTAGGTAAAGGTAAATTTTTATTGTTTATAGGTTGGCAGCCCTCTTGGGGTATTTAGTTGTCTGTAACAAGCAAGCTCCTTACTTTTGGGTACAGTATCTACATTGCTACACTTATGTGTGTGGTTTCTTGTTAACTTTAGTGGTGGTTTTATAGTTCGTATCTAAATTTTTTAGTCCATTTAAGATTTTTGGCCCATAACATACTTATTTAAAGACTTATTTGACAGAATGTATAGTCTTATCTTCCGAGTTTACTTTCTGTGAAATATCCATTCTTTTTTTTTTTTTTTTTTAAAGATTTTATTTAGGGGCGCCTGGGTGGCTCAGTTGGTTAAGCGACTGCCTTCGGCTCAGGTCGTGATCCCGGAGACCCGGGATCGAGCCACACATCGGGCTGCCTGCTCGGCGGGAAGCCTGCTTCTCCCTCTCTCACTCCCCCTGCTTGTGTTCCCTCTCTGCCTGTGTTTCTCTCTGTCAAATAAATAAAATATTAAGCCTGATGTGGGGCTCGATCCCGGGTCTCCGGGATCACGACCTGAGCCGAAGGCAGTCGCTTAACCAACTGAGCCACCCAGGTGCCCCTAAAATATCCATTCTTTAGAGTTTAGAGATTCCACTACTCATTCTTGTGCTTAAGAATTCTTTGAGGACATTTTTGACTTTTAAAGTTTCTTTTGGCCTTCGGAGTCATTTACCATCTTCTTCACTGGATTTTAAGGCTAATATGGCTCTTGTCCTTTGGTTTTCATCACCTCGAGTGAATAGAAATTGACTTCTGCGCTTGTTGGTAAATAATTTCATCAGGTTGGGAACTGTTTTTTGTTGTTACCCTGGATCTACCTATTTCAGGTATACTGGGGTCAGTGTTAGTTGTACCGAGACAGTATAGCATACATCTTCACTGTAATTTTTGGAAAGATAAGGTGAGCCATAAGAACAAAGAATGTTATGTTGTGATGTATAAGATAGATTTTTCTCATTTCCGGAAACTTTATTGTCCATTGGTGAAACTTACTTCTTTGCTCCAAAGCTTTTATATGTAGCTCCTAACCTTAATGGTGACCCTATTGGCATGACTACTTCTGAAGCACCATCTCTCCTTTAGTTTAGTTTTATGTTACTTAAAAACTTGATGTTTATCAACATGCCTCTTTACCTTTTCATTTAGAGTCTAAGTGAGAAATGAGAGAGAATGTGAGAAGGAATGAAACAGGAAGCTTTCCTACTGCAAGGGGAGATGCTCAGAAATGCCCAGCCTAGGATTTTAAGAAGTTTGGAAAGATTGGATAGGGCTCCAGTAAAGAATATTTCAGTGAATGAATGTAGGAATGTGGAAAAATTCCATGTGCCTTTTGGTGAAGATAGAAGAACTACTTTTTAGGATTTCTTTTCTCCTTTTCTTTTCTTTTCTTTTCTTTTCTTTCTTTCTCTCTTTCTTTCTTTCTTTAAGATTTTGTTTATTTGAGAGAGAGAGAGTGAGAGCATGGTTGAGAGTGCAAGCATGAATGAGTGGGGGAAGGGGCAGAGGAAGAAGCAGACTCCCTGATGAGCGGGGAGCCAGGTAGTGGGACTCAAATCCAGGACCCTGGGATCATGACCTGAACTGAAGACAGATACTTAATTGACTTGACTGAGCTACCCAGGCACCCCTACTTTTTAGAATTTCTTGAGATTTTATGATTTCCCCCTTTCCCCTCTATTTT
Source organism: Spilogale gracilis (assembly GCA_004023965.1). Taxonomy (NCBI): domain Eukaryota; kingdom Metazoa; phylum Chordata; class Mammalia; order Carnivora; family Mephitidae; genus Spilogale; species Spilogale gracilis. Next base: position 73,761 of record PITA01003032.1, on the reverse strand, counting down.
TGTCTTTCTTCTCCCAAAGGTTTTTATAGCATTGAAAATTTCAAGGGGTTATTTCAGGGATAGAAATTATGGGATAAGTTGTGGTTTGAATTCTGTGGCTCAGGATCTGCGAACATGAAGGATACTGGTGAGGGATTAAAAAAATAGACAAACTGGTCATAGAGGCATTTAGAAGAAAAGACAGGGAGATAGGAGTGGGTCTGTCATGGTTTATGAGGGTTAACATAAGAGAGTGGGGGTTTTAAGATACAGTTTTATAGATTATTATTTCTAGTTAGGTGTCTGTTCATAGTAGTTAAAGACTGTTGCTATTAGTGCTATTTTTAGGTATGTTTAAGTCAAGTTGGCTTTTGCATACTGATCTGAAAGCTTGATCACCATGTATTATACAATTTCTGTGAGAAAGTGCATTCTGAATTCTAAACTGCTGACTTAAATGCAAAGTTTTGGAATGTTACCTGTTCATAATTTGGGACTGTTGTATTTGTCCATATATTGATAGAATTCCCAACTCGAGACATTTCTAATCTGGGAACCAAAATTTTATTTGATTGTAAGTTAGATAAACCCCTGTGGAATAATGATATGTGTAAAAATAAATGACTTCTACACCCAAAATCATCATCTTATTGAATGCACAAGTTAGAGAAGATTACATTAGTTTAAAAAGTCTTTACTGAAGTAACTTTGGTAACCAGAAACTACAATAATATTTGGCATAGTATTTGTAACATAAGATTTGGTTTTGTATTTTGCAAGCATTAAAAAAAAATCTCTGAAGATTAGATGGCTTCTGAGTTCTGACTGTGTCATGTAGGAGAGGGGAAGTCAAACCTTCTGAGGTCTAGTTGGGTTGCCCCAATGTTATGCATGTTTGACTTGTCATTTTCCCCTTCTGGGCCTTAGCTTCTACATCTACAAAATACAAATGTTCATTAAAAGCATATTCATAATAGCTAAAAGCTGGGAAACAATCAGAATAGATAAATTTTGGTATATTTCTATAGTGTTTCTTTTTTCTTTTTAAAATATTTTATTTATTTATTTGGCAGAGAGAAACACAGCGAGAGAGGGAACACAAGCAGGGGGAGTGAGAGAGGGAGAAGCAGGCTTCCCGCTGAGCAGGGAGCCTGATGTGGGACTTGATCCCTGGTCTCCGGGATCATGACCTGAGCTGAAGGCAGTCGCCTAACCAACTGAGCCACCCAGGCGCCCCTCTATAGTGTTTCTAATACTGTAGAGTAAAAGAAAAGAACAGACCACCCCACAGTACTAATATGGATGAATCTTGCAAACATGGTTTTACATTAAAAAAATCAGTTATGGAAGAGTGTATACTTGTTGATTCCATTTTGGTGAAGTTAAAAAACAGGTAACACTGACTATGGTGCTAAGAGTCAAATAGTGGTTACAGTCCGATTAGGAGTAATTAATGATTGGGAGGGAGCATTTATGAAGGACGATGTTGGGATGCAGCTGATGTTCTGTCTTGGTCTGGGTATATTCATTTTGTGAAAACTCATCAAGTCATATACTTAGGATTTGTATACTTCACTGTGTGCTTTACTGTATACTTTAGTTTAAAAAAGGTTGAGACTGTGCACTAAAACAAAACACAAAAAAGAAAAAAAATAAGGTCTGAACAAGGTTCTAAATCTCAGCTCTACCATTAAAAATTGTTATTTTAGGCAATTCATTGACCTCCTTCAGTCTTAATGATTCTATAAGATGGAAATAATACCTGCTTTCTGTACTTCAGTTGAGGTAATAAACATTTGAAAACATATTGGAGACTAGAAAATGCTCTCTGAATGTAAGGTGACATTATTTTTCTGTTATACTTTTGTGTTTGTTGTATTGTTATTCTCTTAAATAGAAAAGACCCCATATAAATTCAGAAGTAAAAGGACCAAGTATTGAAAGACAGTGTGATCAACTGAACCATATTTGTTTCTGCCTGCTTTTGAATTCCTGAAAAAAACATAAAATAGTAGTAGCAATTCATCTGACTTTCCTCATTTTTTATACTAAGCCATTCAGCAAGTCGTAATTGAGCTCTTTCCAAGTGTGCTGGGTTTTATGCTGAGGCTATAATAGTGAACAGTACCAACATGGTTCTCACAACCAGAGAACTCTAAGACTAAAATTCTGGAAGGAGTGATGGGCTGAAAACAGGAAAGCAGACAAAGGAACAAAATAACTGCAGGTTGTAATGAGAGCCATAAAGGAAGCAGTCCAAATTGATGCAGGAGAATAATCACTAAGGGGAACTTGCTCTAAGCGTAGTGGTCAGCCTTAGTGAAAGCTTCTCTGAGGGGACAGCAGCACGAAGCTGACTCCTAAAAGGAAGAAAGGAAGGTAGTTAAGCAGCAAGTCTGAGAGGACCATTTTAGGCATCATGGACAATTTGCACAAAGCCCCGAGGCAGGATGTAGCCTGTAGCAGAACCTGACCATAGAGAGTGGTTGGAATGTGGGTGTAGGGGAGTGAGAGATGATATACTTGGAAAGGTGAGAAGTAGGTGCCAACTCATAAAAGACTTGTAGATTTTGGGTGGGAATTTGATTTTTACTTTAGTCCCAATGGAAAGCCATTAAAGAGTCTTGAAACAGGGAAATGATAATCAGGTTGCCATTTTACTTCTTCTTCTCCCCCCTGTCCCCCCACAGTAAGGTACAGGGCTGACTGTGGGCAGGGGTATGGTTTGGCCAAGAGTGAAAGAGAGGAAATCAGTAACAGTTCAAGGACAAGATGATGATGGTGTGGATTAAGGTGGTAGCAATGGCAATTGATGCAGTATGTTGGATTTAGGATGAGTATTGGAGGTGGAGTTGACAGATCTCTTGCTGATTTTATTGGATTTGAAGAGTGTGAGGGAAAGGAAAGAATGAAAGATGATTCCTGGATTGCACAGTAGAGAACTGGGGTGCACGCCGATGTGGTTTATGGAGCTGGAAAAAACTGAGGGCTGAGTGGATGTGGAGGAAGGCCAGGGAAATGATGAGTTTTATTGTGCATGTGTTCAGTTTCATAGGACTTTGAAACACCCAAGTGTCAGGTCATCAGCTGAATCTGAGAGTACAGAGCTCAGAGGGGATGATTGTGTTGGAAATATCTTTTGGAAAGTTCAGCAGGAGGATGATGGGGAGGAAGGAAGAGGAAAAGGGTGGAGAGAAGACAGCCAGTGTCCAAGTGCAAGGAAGCCCTAGCATTTTGAAGTCCAGGAGAGGAGCGTGAGCCATCTGAGAAGACCAGGAGAGACAGATCAGTGAGGTTAGAGGCAAACCAGGAGGGCGATGTCACAAAAGCCAGGAGAGACTAGCATTTCAAGGAGGAGGTGGCCATTCATGTGGAGTGTTGCCAAGAGGTGGAGTGAAATGAGGACTGAGAAGTGGCCATTGGATTTGGCAGTGTGAAATGGACCTTTTCCCTGAAGTGGTTTTATTGGAATGGTAGAGGTAAAAAGCTGGACTGAAGAGAGAATGGGAAGTGAGAGACTGTGCATTGTGAAGATGCATTTCTCTGTCGGGTAGTCACTAAATGAATCTGAGGAATCTTAAAAGACCATTCAGTAAACTTTGGGTTTTTTTCCCCTGTAAATTGCTGTAGGAAGTTAGCATTGGACTTTAGCCTCCCAGTAATTTTCCTTTGGTTAACATTTGATTGTTCATTTTTAAAAGCTTCTGAATTTCATAGGTGGCTTCTATTTTAGAGTAAAATCAAATGTTTAATCTGTGTTAACTTGTAGAGTCGGTATTAAATTAAAACTTGGAATATTTACCTTTTCAGGAAAGTAATTATAAGCATTGGAAATTATGCAAGGACTATTTCATCTTGAAACACTTAGAAATTCATTTTGGTTTTTTGTAATTACAGTGTTTCAGTAAGAGACATCTAAACAGGGATTGCATTTGGCAGTTATGTACATGTTCTTGTTCTAAACTAAGCGCTGTTTCTGCGGTTTAGACTTTTCTTTTATAAATAGAATTTTAATCCATGTAGGTTGAATTTTTTTTTCAGGCATGTTATAATTAGCACTGGCTACAACTTAATCCTAAAATGTGTATGAGAAATTTAATAATATTATATAAGCACTCCTTCCATTAAATGAAAGCAGTAGAAATTATTTGAATATTTAAAAAAATCCTGTTGTTTCATAACAGTGTGGAAAGCTAGTGTGGCTACTTTAAAAGAAGTTAATACGTTGTCTGCTTGGTCCTGTCACTGGGAATGATGTAACTTATGTTTTGCACCCACATGATCTTATATACCATGACAGCTCATTCATAAATTCTCTTGATTTATACCATGCATTAATGTAGCTACCTGGAAGAAAAGTATTGTTGTAGGATCTACTTTCCAAATATGATTGTCTTACCAATTCAGGCCCACTACAGTGACATAGACTTTCTTAATGTCTAAGGACAGGTAGTTTGGATTATTAGAAAATTGTTCAGGAGAGTTGTTAAGAAGCATCTTCTCTGGAGTAATATACATCTGTGGGCTGAGTTTTTTGATTTCTGGGTTGTCAAAAATAAGGAAAGTCTGAAAAACTGACACAGCCGGAAGGAGCCTAGGGAGACATGATGACTAAAGATAATATGGTATCCTGATGGGATCCTGAAACAGAAGAACATTAAATATTGAGGAAATCTAAATAAAGTCTAGATTTTAGTTAATAAAAATGTATCTGTTGTTTTATTAATTGTGGTAAATGTATCATACTAACAAGATATTAATAATGGGGGAAACTATGGGGTATATGGGAGTTCTATACTGTCATAATTGTATAAATTTAAAACTTCTAGAGCAAAAAATTATTATTAAAATGTGGGATAGGAAATATTTTTATAGACATTGTTGGAAAATACAGCGCATCACACTTTTATGACTCTGGGGAATCTGTTTCCTTATCTTTAAAATGGGGTTATAATAGTAGTTCCCTCTACAGGGCTGTTGTGTGGATTACATGAGGGAATACAAGTGCCCGCCATGGAAAATGCTCAACAAACGCTATTAAACAGAGTGAATGATGACAACTCATTTAAAACATTTTAAAATGCATAAGAAAAAAAAGCATATTCATACATTTGATGGTTGGAAAAGTTTGGCTTTGCTGAATTAGAATTAATTTAAGGCTTACCACTTGGCCATCCTTAGTTGATTTTTCTGCCATTTGTCCCTACCTCCTCCATGCTGGAGCTGGCAACACGGAAACGTGTATGTGTTTTAAAATCTAATTGCGTATTCTTATAGAATTTTGGAGATGCCCAGTTGCTTTAATTTGAATTTAAAACCGAAACTCTTGAGGGCACCTGGGTGGCTCAGTTGGTTAAGCGACTGCCTTCGGCTCAGGTCCTGATCCCGGAGTCCCCGGCTCGAGCCCCGCATCGGGCTTCCTGCTCAGTGGGAAGCCTGCTTCTCCCTCTCTCACTCCCCATGCTTGTGTTCCCTCTCTGGCTGTGTTTCTCTCTGTCAAATAATAAAATGAAACGAAATGATAAGAAAAAATATATAAAATAGAAAATAAAAATAATATAAAAATAATAAAATAAAATAAAAAGATACTGCTGAATGTTTAAAAAAATAAATAAATACAACTGAAACCCTTAATGGATTTTAAAGGCAGTTCTGCTCTCCTTTTCTCAGGCCTTAAAGACCATAGACGTGCGAAAGAATATTGAATGAGGCATTAGGACCTCTCTTTTAGTCCCACTTTGGCTTTAAATAGTTAGGTTTGGGGCAATTTCTTGCACCTTTAGAAACTTAGTTTTCTCATTAGTAAAATGAGAATTGGACTAAATGGATTTGTGGTTGTGAGATTGACTTATACTGACATCCAGTTGAGAAGTACTCCCAGAGCCCTTTGGGAGACTTTACCATTCCAGGGTGCCTCACAAGAAAGTTGTTGTTGCCTTGTGTTTACATCTCATTTTCAATCAACTGTATATTAATTCTGCTTCATGATTCATCATATTCTCTATAGCAGGCCACACATGACTCCTTAATTGCTTCAAAACCTCAAACCCGCTTTCCAAGTTTGAAGACTTGTTGCCATTCGTTGAGGATAATCAATAGAATGTGCTAAAAGTTCTGTGGGGATTTCCCAAAAAGGAGCTGGAAAAATATTTTAAGTATAGCATTGTTGGAATAAGTATTATAGCTTCCCAAGTCTGTCTTTTTTGAAGCATATAGGCCTCATTTGAAAATAATGACTTTTTTTTTTTTTTTTTTTTTTAAAGATTTTATTTATTTGACAGAGAGAAACACAGCCAGAGAGGGAACACAAGCAGGGGGAGTGAGAGAGGGAGAAGCAGGCTTCCCGCCGAGCAGGGAGCCCGATGTGGGGATCATGACCTGAGCTGAAGGCAGTTGCTTAACCAACTGAGCCACCCAGGCGCCCCTGAAAATAATGACTTCTTGTATTTGTTTTTAAGTTGATTTGCTTTTTGGGATTTCCATTGTACTCTATGACCTAGATTTGAGACTCCAATTTAAAATTTTCGGTGTTTACTCAGGGTCATATAACTCTTAGGTTTTCCATTAACCAATACTTTTTATTGTAATTTTAAGATAGTGGCACTAAAGGAGTATGTTAGGCAAGAGCTGTGTTGTGCAGAATAAAATCCCTAGTGTAGATCTAGTTTCTGTTTCTTTGTCCACGATCTTAGGGGAAAGCTTTACCCATACATTTAATGAATCTCAGCCATCAAATTTTAATAAGACTAAATCTGGTATGATCAGCATGTTTAAGTTTGTGCATGTCTGTCTAAGTAGCTATGAGTTAGTAACATATTTGCCAGAGATTTTTAAAAAAGTGGTTTCATTTTTAAATAATTAAGCTGAAGTATTTATCAAAATACTATTTCATTTTTCCAGATGTGTGGTAAATTAAATTTTAGCAAATGGAAATTCTATTTGTAGAAATAATTTTGTCACAGTAGTGGTACGTGTGTGTTAAATTCTTAAAAAGCAGTAACTCTCAGTTAAGCAGAATGTTCTTTAGAATCTGACTAATTAAATTGTCCAAAGGAACAACTGCTGTGTGGTAGAAGTATTTTTTGATAATAATTCAACTTAAGCTGATCTTTCTTCAGTGAACACTTCAGTATTTTCCATGGAAAGCATTGTGATAAGAGGTATATATGACTATTGGAAACCATTAACTTTAGAAATTACCAGCAGATGTTTTCCTTGCATGGTTGATTTCATTTAGTTTGGTCACTCCTTAGCTAAAGAATGCTAAACTGACTGGAAAGATGCATGGCGAACATTTGCATAAATGTTTAGAACTTACTGAGGCATATACCAGGTTTCCAATAAATGGACTTTGCACCTTTTATATTTCTCTAACAGGTTTTTTTTTTCCTCTTTATTTTTAAGGGGGCATGCTGTTCCGTGTCATCTTTTTCAAACCTACCACTCATGGTATATAGGGGATAAGGTAGAAAAAGTGATTTTTTAAAAATAGAATTTTAGTTTTATTAGAAGCTGAGAATTAGCTTTCTGTCTTTAATAAGCACATATTCCCATTGGTCATAGATAGTTCTAAGTGTCTGTTTTCTTTAGTGCTGAACACTCTTATTCTAAATAAGATTCTTATTTTTATCTCTAGTTGAATGATGGCATTTGAATTTCTCTAGCAGAAAGCATTTTACTTCCTTTATTGCTATTTTTAATGGTAACTAACATTCCCCCTTTTAACCTATGGTAAATAATTAGAATAGTGTATTACATCATTTTTAGGTTAACAGTAGTTATTTAGAAAAGGAAATTTTGGGGCGCCTGGGTGGCTCAGTTGGTTAAGCGACTGCCTTCAGCTAAGGTCATGATCCTGGAGACCCGGGATTGAGCCCCACATCAGGCTTTCTGCTCGGCAGGAAGCCTGCTTCTCCCTCTCTCAGTCTCTCTGCTTGTGTTCCCTCTCTAGCTGTGTTTCTCTCTGTCAAATAAATAAATAAAATCTTTAAAAAAAAAAAAAGAAAAGGAAATTTTGTGTTAATTCTACAGTAGATTATTTATTAGTTTGCCCATTTATTGCTTTCTTAAGCCCCCATTTTTGAGTTTAATATTTGCCATATATGTTATATGTTTATATAGGATTTTGAAATTGGGTCCAGAAGAGTCAACTTTTTTTCTCCCCCCCAATCTTCAGATCATGTGTTTTGAGAATGTTTTATATATGTAACACTTTCTCCCTACTCAGGTAACTCTTGTTTTTTTTTTTAAGATTTTATTTATTTATTTGATAGAGAGATCACAAGTAGGCAGAGAGGCAGGCAGAGAGAGAGGGGGAAGCAGGCTCCCTGCCAAGCAGAGAGCCCAATGCGGGCCTCCATCCCAGGACCCTGAGATCATGACTTGAGCAGAAGGCAGAGGCTTTAACCCACTGAGCCACCCAGGCGACCCAGAAACAACTTCTTGATAACCTTAACTGTCACATATAAAAACTTTTTTTTTTTTTTTTTAAGATTTTATTTATTTGACAGAGAGAAACACAGCCAGAGAGGGAACACACGCAGGGGGAGTAAGAGAGGGAGAAGCAGGCTTCCCGCTGAGCAGGCAGCCCGATGTGGGACTCGATCCCGGGTCTCCGGGATCATGACCTGAGCTGAAGGCAGTCACTTAACCAACTGAGCCACCCAGGCGGCCCTAAAAACCTTTTTAATACAATAATTAAACCATGGAATTTTGATACCACATTTTATGTAAGTCATAGAAAATTGTATAAGAAACACACTATAATTAATTTAGTATTATTAACAGATTATCTCCTTGTACTTGGTTTTCTCACTTCACTGTAGATTGGTAGAAATTTTGACATATATTGGGATTTGTCCTCAGTTTACGTTTGGGAGCCATTGATCTAACCAACCTCATCTTCTCTTGCTGCTGTTCAGAAATAGCCAGCCTTGCCTTCTTGCTCTTCTGGCCTGACTGTTGCTTAGTTTTGACTTGCTTGTTTTTGTTTATGTGGTTCCTTTGTTTCCGGTTTCATGCCACTTATCCTTCATGGTTCATTTCAAATCCTCCTTGTGGTAGGGACGCCTGGGCTGTCCACCAAGATTTGTTCTTCTCTTCCTGAGCCCGGAGCTAGCTCTTGGTTCCCGTGTGACTGAGTTTTCACCACTAGAATGTGAGTGGAAATGATGTGTCGCAGTTTTTGGTGCTTTTTCTTTTCTGCTGGCTGGATGTGTACCATAATGTGGAACTAAGGGGATGCGGAGCCACAGTGGAAGCAACCTGGATCTCCGAATGACTGTATGGAAGAGAGTTGTCGGCCAGCCTGCACCTTCCTCCCTACTTTGTTACTGCTGTATGTGCAAGAAATAAATTAGTGTGGGAAGTCATTGCACATTGGTTCTGTTGTTAACATTGGTTTCATTGACTCTGATAACACTACTTCCTCTAAGAGGCAGTTTCTGCCTATTTCAGTTCACATAGATTATTGTTTTTTCTCCCCACATTCTGCTTAGAAGGTGTTTGCTATTCACTTTTTTTTTTTTAAAGAGAAGCAAAAGCAGAAAAACAAAGGCAGCATGTATTTAATTTGTGCACGACTAGCTCACACATACTGTTGTTGGCTTTTGGAAGAAAAATGACTGTCTTATATTTCTTTGGTATTTTCCATGGTGCACAGTTTAGGCATTCAGCGAAGACCTCAAAGAATGAAAACTTGAGAACAGATCTTTAAATGTGGCATAGATGTTGGCATCTGCAATGGTGTTAAATTTAGTTAACTTCATTTATTTTAGTTTTCTCAAGTTAAACTTTCATTTTAAAGGAGAAAAATGTTACAGAGAACCCATAATTTAATGAATTAGGACAAAGATCTTACAAGCTAGTGAAATTTGTAGTAGTGAAGCTACTTTCCTTTGCTCTCCTCGCCCTCCTCTTTTCCCCCTATAATCTGTTACACTTTTACCGCAGGGTCATGTTCTAGGCCCTGGGGGTACAGCAGTAAGACAAAAATCATGCCCCCCCCCCATGGAGTTTACAGACAAGAAACAGTAATTGTTTGGAATGCTAAATGTGATCAGTATCTGGAGAAAAATGAAGTGGTGTGGGGGGTGGGGCTGAGGGGGTGGGCAGCAGGTGAGATGATGCTTGAAGTGTGTGCTGCATGGGCGTGTTCAATGGGGTGTCAGGGAAGACCTTTCTGAAAAAGTGACTTTGGGGTTAAGATCTGAACCAGGTGAATAGAAATGATGTGGCTTCCTGGAAAAAGAGCGAGTACATAGACCACAAGTGCTCTGATGAAACTGTTCTAAAATTGATTGTGTGATGTTGTACCACCCTATGGGTGAATGTTGTGTATGTGAATTATATCTCAGTAAAGTGGTTAAAAAGAAAACACAGAGCCTTAGAGGTCTTTCAGCATCAACCCAGGGGAAAGCCTTCTCCTTACTGCTCTCTTTAGAAGTGTTTGGTTGTAAAGAAGTAATTACTACAGTAAATCACGTGAATTATGTTCCAGTCAGACCCAGATACTGTGTGAAGTGCAACAGTCATTATGACTATTAGTAAATTTTTATCAGAGTACTTTGGCCCGTAAGTTTTTAAAAATGCCAACACTAAAAATCCGGTCATATATGTGCACTTTTAAAGTAATAGTTGATTGCTGTCCCTTTAATAATAACTTGGGGGAAAAGATGATGTTGGTTTTTTGCTCAGTAATGATCGATTTGGGAATGAGACGGTGCTGACTTTGTGGGGCAGTTGCCTGAGAGTTCTTTAGAGTCTTCTTGCTTTCTGTTTGCCTTTGATGGTTTATATTCAGAATAGCCTGACTGTAGTATGCTGTTTGCCTGGATCTTGCTTTTTCAGATCCTGGCTTGTGGATACTATCTTTCATTGTTTTTCCTCTGGAAATAATCCTTAGCATATTGTTTTCTTTGTATCACAAGTTCACCTAGGTCCCGCCCACCTAGGCAGCATGGATTTAGATCTTTCCTCTTAGATACTTAGAATCTTAGAGAGCTAGAAAACTTGTATTAGAGTCTTACCCATCCTTCATTCTGTCCTTGAGGTCTTTTTCCAATACCATGACTGTATTTCCATGAGGAATTAACAAATAATGCTCATAAAGCATTATTGTTGATCCTAGGAGATTCTTTAGATTCTGTTACAGGGTTTAAAATTATTGACTTGAAATTTGGGTATTATTAAATAAATCATCAGATCATCTTTCTCAGTTTGTAATTACTCTTTGCCAGAGGATCAGTTTTGCCTTGTGCTGATTAAGTTATCAAATCACTTTCTGTAGAGTTGAGACCAGTGAACTTGGCAGGTAGCTTAATCTGGCCAAAGACAGAATTCGTTTTTCAGAGGTAGATTTGGTAAATGGTAGATTTGATAAATTGGACTCTCCCCCCACCATGAAGGGATTTTATGCAGAGAATACAGCTCACAAGGTGTGAGTAAAATGAAAGAAAACAAATGAAATGTTGTGTTTTTCACCTCCCTGGACCCAGTATGGAGAAAGGGAGGCAGGGGGAGGGAATGCCACTTCAGGAAGGAGAGAGCTTCACAGCTCCTTACCACACAGCAGGGTGCAGTGGGGAAAGAACCAGTTCTGTGTCAAATAGCTCTAGGGAGAAAGGGCAGTTCTGCCACAGGTCTTTGTAAAACAGGGGTGGGGAATGCTCTGTAAAGTCAGCCTGGTCTGAAGAGAGCCATTCAAGGCTCTGACTGCTTATATACAGGGAAACCCACTGTTGCTCTTAAAACATTGCAATAGGTGGTAGGTAACACACTTACCTGTCAGATGAATCATTTGTATCTAAATTCATACAGATGCATCTTGATCTGGCTACCATCACTCAGCTTTTAATAACAACATGAACAACCAGTATTTCCTAAGTATGTGCTATGTACCCTTGCTACTGCAAGCACTTTACAAGTGGTAACTCACCTGATTTTAAACAACATCCCTTTGACCTGTGAGTACTATTACCCCTATTTTTGCAGTTGTGGAAGTAACAGGTTGGGAATTTCACAATTATTAAGTGGCAGAGCTGGGATTCAAACCCAGTCTTACCACAGAATTCAGTTAACTTAGGGGCAGGCCTGATGCAGAAGAGGAATATTATTGTAGGAACCCTAGGACTCAAAAAGGAGATTTTTCCAAGGAGCCCCTACTGATAATACCAAGTTACTTCGCTTCTCTGGGTTTCTACGTCTGTGAAATGAAGAGTTAAGAAACAAGGTCTTTGAAGTGCTTCCTATTGGACAAGTCTTAAGATTTTGAGCTCACAAAGTACGGTACATAAACACTATGTTAATACAGCATGAACGTTTCATTATAGATTGACTCTTCCCCTTGTAGTTGAGTCGTCAGTATGCCGCCCACACTGCTGCAGGTAGCGGCGTTCCAAGCTGTGTTCCAAGTGGGAGTGGAGATGTGCTGTAGGGTTTAACATACACAGATTTCAAAACTTTGTGTGAAAAAATGAACGTGGAGTACCTTAATAATTTACTTTAGATCACATTGAAACGATAATTTATGTATGTATTGGGTTTAAAATTAATTTTGTCTTTTTCTTTACATTTTAAGTGTGGCTACTAGAAGATTTCAAATTATACACGTGGCTCACATTATTTTTCTCTCAGGCAGTACTATTGTAGAAAGTCCTAAATGAGAGAAAGAAGGTATGGTTACTCTGGGTGAGAAGCTAATTTAGTGAAGTAGACAGGAGTGGTAGTGCGTATCTGGTAAACCTAAGTGCATTGGTAAGTATATTAAACCTAAGTGCATTGGTAAGTATATTATCTCCCACTTAGCTATGGATAATGAATATCTATTTGTTATAATAACTTAAACATTTGATAAAGTAAATGAATGGAAAGAACAGATATGTTTGGACTCTGCGTAATAAATACAGTGTCATATCCACCGAGCGTTTAAGTTTACCAGCCACTCTTCTAAGCACTTTACTTTTTTTTTTTTTTTAAGATTTTATTTATTTGATAGAGGAAACACAGCCAGAGAGGGAACACAAGCAGGGGGAGTGAGAGAGGGAGAAGCAGGCTTCCCGCCCAGCAGGGAGCCCGATATGGGGCTCGATCCCAGGTCTCCGGAATCATGACCTGAGCCGAAGGCAGTCGCCCAACCAACTGAGCCACCCAGGCGCCCAGCACTTTACATATGTTAACTCAGTACCCATACTTCCACCACCAGGCAGGCACTATTGTTACTGATCCAAGGCACGGTGTGAGGTTAAGCTACTTGCTGAAGGCCACACAATAGAGTGAATAAGGAGTTATTGCTAGTCTATACAGTTTGACTGCAGAGACTTCTCTTAATTGTTGTACAATGGTATCCCCTGCTTTTTCAAAGTTCCTGTCTTATCATCTTACTTTTACCAAAGACCTACATTAGTACCTTTTTTTGCTACCTGAAAGAAATCAAAAGGAGGAGAAAGTGAATTAGCATTTAGCATTTGTTTGGCAGCACACCCCTACAGACGTGCTGCTCACTCCCAAGCAGTGAGTGTGGCGCTGCCAAGCTCCTTCCTGGGTACTGCACTTATCTCAGCCTCAAGCCGCCAGGGCTTTGAAGTATGTCTGTGAGCATTGGTGATTTTTCTCTATTTACTTTGTGCAGCTGTTAGCAAGATGTGTCTCGAGGTTTCAGAAAAACCTGAGAGAGGTTATTTTTTGATTGTGGGAATGCTAAAAATTTTTTTGATAATGAAGTAATGGTAATTCTTCACTTTATGCCATTTTGGCTTATGAAAGGTTTCATAGGAAAGTTGTAGTTTCAGGCATGGGAGGGAAACTTGTATTGCCTCTTTAGGCTATATGGCCTTATGATTTGCTATATTTTTGAATCTTATGCTTTAGTGTGGTGGTGTATGCATGGATAACCCACTGGAATTTTTTTTTCCAGCTTAGCAGGTGGAAAAAAAATAAGTGTCAGCTTATATTTATATTTTGTAGACTTGTCTTTTAATTTCCTAAAAGTGAATTTTTGTTTACATTTTCCACTTGCAAAGTTGGTTGTTTATACCTAAATTTTAGCCTGTTAATTGCATTTGTGGTAGTGCTCCATAAATTTTATATATTATAAAAGATCTGCCTGGACTTTCAGGAGAGAAATATATATCGCCAAATGAAAAAAAAAAAGCTTTTAATAATTTAAATGTATGATATCAAAAGGAAATACAGGAACTTGGGTTTTCTCAGCTTAGAAAGTATCATCAAGCCCTAGGAAAGATAACATGTTCTAAAAGTTTTTATTTTCAAGGGAAAAGTGTAATACTGTGTCTAGGCCAAACATACATTAGGTATTTATATCACATATGTCATATAAATATATTTAAGTATCATCCTAAGTTAGGTTGTAGCCTAAAATAAAAAAGAAATATTTTTTTTCTGGCTCTCAACTAGGAATGAGATGCTGTGGATGATACAAGCATAGATGTCGCAAGTCTGTCCTGTGGAAATAAGACACACATGCAAAAAAGAAGTAAATCTAGTTCAGTAAAATAACACAGTGGGGCACCTGGGTGGGTGGCTCAGTTGGTTAAGCAGCTGCCTTTGGCTCAGGTCATGATCCCAGGGTCCTGGAATCAAGTCCCATATTGGGTTTCCTACTTAGTGTTTCTCCCTCCTTGTTTCCTTCTGTCACTTCCCCCATACTCACTCACTCTGTCTCTCAAGTAAATAAATAAAATCTTTTTTTTTTTGAAGATTTTTTTTTTTAAAGATTTTATTTATTTGACAGAGAGAAACACAGCCAGAGAGGGAACACAGGCAGGGGGAGTGAGAGAGGGAGAAGCAGGCTTCCCACCTAGCAGGGAGCCCGATGTGGGGCTCGATCCCGGGTCTCCGGGATCATGACCGGAGCTGAAGGCAGTTGCCTAACCAACTGAGCCACTCAGGTGCCCCAATAAATAAAATCTTAAAAAAAAAAACCTAACAAACAAAATAACACTATGTTCATCATGAAGGGACAAAGAAGTTTTATAGGAGCTCTTAGGAAAGGCAGAAACTGTTTTGAACTAGTAGGTTGCTGGAGGAGGAGAGAATTGAGCTGGTCTTGGAGGGTGAGTCGAGTTTCCTTACATGGAATGGAAAGGGTATAATTGAGACATGAGGAGTTTAGGGTAACGGGGAGAGTTTAGCTGTGGCTAAAGTGAAGTGTTTAGGCAGCTGAATACTGAGGGAAATTTTGAAAAATTAATTTGGGCTGGATTGGAAAAGACCTTGAATTCTAGCTGGAAAAAATTGAATTTCTTAAGAAGTTCAGACTTTGAGGGGTGACAGAAAGCTTTGTCTGTGATCATCCTTCAGTTACTGCTTATGTGATAGACATCCCTAATAAGTTATATTCATGACTTAACATGCTAGATGTTTTTCATTGTTGGTACTGAGAAATAATGAAGAACTTGCTTTCTTGGTTACTAGTCAAATCCAGTGTATAAAATTGGCTTGTTAGCATCATCTCAGACTTCCTGGTTGGAAAAATTATATTTCACATAGCAAATACTTGATAGTTGTCTGTTTTTAGAGATGACAAATCAGTATCTTGCACTGACTCTTAATTTCATTTATAAATTTCCACATGCTGTGAATTTATACCCCCATTTACAGGCGCACTAAAATGTGCTTCTATTTTAAAGCTCTGGCTTATCTTGGCTCTATTATCTCATTAGTCCAGCAATTTCAGGCTGCTTTGTTTAACCTGCTGACTCTATGTTCTTTCTCATAAAATTGAGAAGATCTCTGTCTCTCAGTGATGGAGAGATTGTTCAGTGAGATAAGACAGTTTAAAGAGAATGCAGTAATGTTTGGACATATTCGATTCATGTACTTAGTAAATTTTCTCTTCTTCCTTCCTGATTTTGAAATGGTTGTGACCAGAGACTTCTTACTCTATATCCATTTTAAATATAGACTTGTGTAGCAGAACTCAAAGAAATTTAGAAGGCATTTACTTTTTTAAAATCTGACTTTGTTATAACTTGAATTTTTAAAATGTTGATATACTGAGAGAACTTACTGATGTTTTATTAAAGATAAATTTGTAGTTGTTTAATTAGAATTTCCATAAAACCCTGAACTATCAAAAGACTGTCTACAATGCTATTTTATGAACTAAAAGCATACTCTGTGGCACTGAAAGGAATTTAAGAAACCAGACAAACAAGTTAATGGAAGGGAGAGAGAAGAGAAACCAAGAAACAGACTTTTTTTTTTTAAAGATTTTATTTATTTGACAGAGAGAAACACAGCCAGAGAGGGAACACAAGCAGGGGGAGTGAGAGAGGGAGAAGCAGGCTTCCTGCCAAGCAGGGAGCCCAATGTGGGACTCGATCCCGGGTCTCCGGGATCATGACCTGAGCCAAAGACAGTCGCTTAACCAACTGAGCCACCCAGGTGCCCCGAGAAACAGACTCTTAACTATAAAGAACACACTTATGGTCACCAGAGGGGAGATGGGTGTTTGGAGGGGGGTGAAATAGGTGATGGGGATTCAGAAGTGCACTTGCTGTGAGGAGCACCAAGTTTGTATGGAAGTGTTGAATCACTACATTGTATACCTGAAGCTAATATTACACTGTATGTTAAGTAACCAGAATTTGAATAAAAATAAAAAAGCCCCCAAAAACAAAAGCAAAGGGGGCGCCTGGTGCCTGGGTGGCTCAGTCAGTTTAACATCTGACTCCTAATCTCAGCTCAGGTCTTGATCTCAGGGTCATGAGTTCAAGCCCCACACTGGGTTCTTCACTGGGTTCCACACTGGGCGTGGAAGGAACCCACTTTAAAAAAAGTTTTAAAAAAGGAAAGGAAATGCAGTTCAGGAGAAATATTCTTTATCAGCCATTTTCTGCATCATGCTGTTAAAGAAATGCAGTTAAACTTTTTTTAAGTTGCTTTTTTCTTTTGGTATAGATACATGGATGTTAATATATGTCTAGATTTGTGTAACCCCCATCACAATCAGGAAACAGAAGAGTTCCATCACTTCAAAAAAATTCCCTTGTGCTACCCCTTTATAGTCACATCCTTTCCGTCACCCCTGGCAACCACTGCTCTTTTCCATTTCTTAATGGATGAAATAGTGGCAGTTGTCACATGATAAATATCTTATTAAATATGCTAAATATACTAAGATAAAATATGAGAAACATCAAATGAGATAGTGTATGTGGAAGTGCTTGGCAGATAGAGGCATCAGGTACTTAATAAAAAAGTCTCTTCATATAATACTAAGTCAATAGGTGAGACTTAACTGAAGTCTTCTATAGACTCAACTTTGTGTAATCTTTAACAACTTTTTTTCTTTCTTGCTTAGAGGATTTTAGGCTTATTTTTGAAAGGCTTTGTTCCCAGCATCCTGATGGCTAGAAATCTCTTAATGTCTTTTAACCTCCTGTTTCTCAGAGAAAAAGTGAACAGTAGTATCTACCTTGAAATATAAAATGCGATATATTTGAATATAAATACATAGGCACACATGTGTATGTGTGTGGCTTGGCCCATAGTAGGTTTCCCTGTCAATATTTTTTTAAAGATTTTAAAAATTTATTTATTCATGAGAGACAGAGAGAGCAGCAGGCTCCCCAAGGAGCAGGGGGCCTGATGTGGGACTCAGTCCCAGGACTCTGGGATCATGACTGAGCTGAAGGCAGATGCTTAACCATCTGAGCCACCTAGGCGCCCACCTGTCAGTTTTTTAAGATTATATTTTATAAATAATATAGTTCACAGTTACTTTTAGAATAGTTTAGTAATGAAGTATCATGTCTTCTTGATATCTAGATGTTCCCCCCACCCCTCAACCAGAGCTTGTAGAGTGGGAAGGTTGATTCTCAAAGCATTATCTTTCGTTTTAATAATTTCTGATTTTTTGGGAAATGTGTCAGTAATTTCTCTGTTTTGGTTTGGAGGGAGGAGCACCCAAATCCATTTAACTTTATCATAATATTTCAAGGTTCATTTCACTTTATGCCTATTTCATAGAATGTGATTTTTGAAATTGATGATTGGGATGTATGGACTGAATCTTTGCTAACCCCAGGACTTCCTTTTGAACTCGTATTTCTAAGCCCCTAATGTAATACTGATTTTTGGAGACATTTTAATCTTTTTCTTGAAAGTGAAGTACATAGTATTCTGATTTATAACATCCTAGGCAGTAGGATAATATAATTGCTTTTCTACAAATTTAATTATTTAATCAAGCACAGAAGTAGATTTAGAAGTTTATGTTCTTGCCCACAGATTCTCATGTATGCTGTATTTATCATTATTCACCTGCTGTAAGATACTGTAATGGCACACACGTGCCCTTTTTTTCTTTTTCTCTTTATTTCTGTCTTTCTCTTTCCCTCCCTCCCTCCCTCCCTCCCTTCCTCTTTCTTTCTTTCTTTCTTTCTTTCTTTCTTTCTTTCTTTCTTTCTTTCTTTCTTTCCTTCCTCTCTCTCTCTCTCTCTCTCTCTCTCTCTCTCTCTCT
>PITA01003032.1:35565-55198 GCA_004023965.1 Spilogale gracilis | reverse complement strand
CATCCAGGTGCCTCTGTGTCATTTAATTTCTTGAGGGAATATTATCCCCTGTGACTTCTAGAATGTTGCTTCTGAAGTTTTGTGTGGAATTCTGTAGTAACTAAACTGATTCTTTTGACTTTAGACTGTACATTGAGTTCTTTTTTAATCAAGATTCTAGGTAATCAGGGTAATTATGTTACAGAGGAAAAAACTGAGATTTTGTTTATTTTGTGGTCGGCTTTGCATTAAGAACTAATACTTTGGTAGAGTTTTGTTTGTTAAGCATCTGAAAGGCATATTACTCTTCTGTGCATATTTTTGTTTTAAGTAGAGTGTAACTTACTCTCTTCTGGCAGCTTTCTGACTTTGTAATTTTTTTCTTTTAATTTTTTGGACTCCCATGCTTGTGCTTAAGTGCTACAATTTCATTTTTTTATTGTTGATTTCCTGAATATGTGTTTTTGAATCTTTCCTTACACTCAGCAGCTATGCCTCATTAATTTAAATCTGGCTTTGTTTTGTTGCTTTTATGCTTATTTTGTTTCTCCTTTTTCTTAAAGCCTTGTCTTCTACAATCTTCACAGCCCCATTTCAGTGCTGCTAATAACTTAGAGTGCTCATGTTAGTGGATAATCTATTACCTTGATACTATTTTGGAGACTATATAGGTGTTTTTCTCTGCCTGGACCATAGATTTTCCCCTTTATTTTATAGTCTGACTTTTGTCCTATGCAAATGTAAATTGGTTAATTGGAAAGAGCAGAGACTTTAGGCTCAGGGGATGCAGGTTTAAATCCTAGCTCTGCTACCTGCCAGTTAAATTTTGGGCATGTTTGAATGTTTCTGAGCTCACTTTCTTCAACTGTAAAAAGGGTACACTTTTACCTACTTTTCAGAATTGTGAGATTAGGATTATTGTATATAAAGCATTTGATAGAGTATTTCTCTCTTTCCTGTGTCTTTTAACAGTGTCTGAAAAAAGAGGCAGAGTGGAATAGCAGAGAGGCCAACGGGGAGTCAGAAGTCCTGGCTTACCCTAAGGCTCCTTCTCAAAGATGTTCCTGACTGACTTAAAGTCACCTGAAGAGAAAACAAATCACTAGGCAGGATAGATGGGGAGTTCTCTTAGCACTAAGGAAAAGTGATTTGATCTCTGTTGCCTCATCTGAGATAAGGGTTTGCCTGGACCACTGGTTCCAAATGATATTCTTTAATATCCTTTAGAAGAGAGATGTCCAGGTAAAGGTGAGGAGTGAGGTCTGGGGGTGGGGATAGTCCTGAACCAGAGCTGTTCTGCTGTGTTTTACATGAGACTTTTTGGTGGGATTTTTGAATGAAGGTCCTATGACCAAAAAAGTTTCTAAACAAGTATTCTAATGATCTTTAAAGCCTTTCATAACTCTGATTTTTCCGTGAATAGGTGATTTTATAGGCAGTGTGGTTTTCAGAGATGTCTTTTAGTATTTATGCATTATACCATTCTAAAACTACCTTCTTGTTCATCAAATAGTTACCTTTGTAAGTTCTAGAGACAATTTAAAAAATCTTATAAATATCAATTACTGATCTTAAGTCTTCATGAGCTTCTGTTATCAGATTTTTTTTTTTTTTAAGATTTTATTTATTTGACAAAGAGAAACACAGCCAGAGAGGGAACAAAAGCAGGGGGAGCAAGAGAGGGAGAAGCAGGCTTCCCGCCGAGCAGGGAGCCCGATGTGGGACTTGATCCTGGGTCTCCGGGATCATGACCTGAGCCGAAGGCAGTCGCTCAACCAACTGAGCCACCCAGTCGCCCCACGTTATCAGATATTTTTATTGGCCTTCATATTAATTTCTCCACCTGTGTTTTAATGGCAAGAACATGCTACATGAAACACTTTAAAATACGTGGAGAGATTTCCAGGGTCATTCTCCATCTGTTATTTATTTTGATTTTTGCAAGTCTAGGGGAAAAAAGGTCACAGAAGTAATGTTTTAATAGCAAAACAGATGTTCCAGATATTAACCCTGTTGTTATTTGTACAAAATAGACTTTTACACATGAACCAAAGGTCAGTCATTTTCTTTCAGAAGAAGTTAGAAAAAAAATGTATTATACATTTGTAGCATTCACTCAGAATTCCGTGACATATGAGTAACAGCCATGTTTATGAAATTTAGTCTGAAATACGTTGAATCAAGATTGATTCCATTCATATGAAAAAGTATTAAATGATAAAGATATCTCAAATATTTTTAAAATAAAGCCTGGTATAAAATGCAAATAAAATAATATAATATGTGATATTTCTGCCTTTGCTTACAATATTTTCTGGGTTTTTTGACTTCACAACTTAGAGTTATTTTCTGGAGTAGTGTTGTTATATGATTTATCCTTGGTTCTGCCTCATTACCTAGATACTTGATAAATGTGTTTCATGAATGAAAATTACATAGTATAGTTTCTAGAGAGTTAAGAATGTCTCCAGAATTCTTTTACAACAGAAGACCATTTTAGGCTGCTCTTCAGTTGTTTCTCTAAACCAGTAGTGTCTTAACTTTCTTTGAATTTCAAACCCCGCTGATAGAAATTTAGGGATTCTCTTTTTAGAAAAACACAAATGTAAATTATCATACAATTTTAGGGGGTTTATGAACCTTGGAATGCATTCCATGAATCATCTTTGGATAAACTGCCCTTTGTTGTGTGAAGAATAAATTGTAAAAAGGAAACATTTAATCTTTTTTTTCATTTTGCTTTTATCAAAAGAAAATTACTGTGAATGATAGTTGCCTTTGACAAAATGGTAGTGTTTTTCAGTTTATATTAATTTGTAAAACATCTTTTATTAAAGATGAGAATATAAGTACACATTTTAAATCAGTTTGCATTGTTTTTGAAGAACTGTAATGTGTGAAACAGGATGAAGAATATCCTATTCCTTGTCCAGTCAGAACACGTTGAACTACAGCAACAGTGGAATTTTATACCTTCTAATGAAGTACTTTAGAAAAGACAAGTTACTGATGTCAGAATATCAGCATCTATTACATATGAAAAGCACTGGGCCACTGTTTCAGTATTATGAAATACCCATTTGATGCTTATTAGTGGCTGACTCTATCTTCAGTGGCTTATTGTTAAAGGGACCTCTCCAGTCTCTTAGTATAAGAAATCCTGGCTTATTTTTCCTTTTGAAATAAATGTTACTGGGATTTTTTTTTCCATAGTGTGAAAATAAGACTTTTTTGCACAATTAGGAAGAAAAATCACAGTCTCACTATGCAAGGATAGTCATTAGTAACATTTCGTTGTGTGTCTGCAAGGCTTTTTCCTGTTCATTGATTGCATGCCCTCTGTCTAGATTTTTGTTCCCTTTTGTATTTTGGCTTTGCTTGTGTATGCTCTTTTTTCTAATTTCTGAGGTAGTTATTCTTTAATTTCTCTTTTCCTTCAACATTCATGGCCACCAGGGTAAAATGATTAGAGTTATTTGCATCTTGGTGATCTCCCAGCTAATGAAATTTTTTTTGTTTTGGGATATAATGTGCATACCATGCAGCTCACCCATTTCAAGGGTAGCATACAAGGCAGTGGTTTTAGATTGTTCAGTTATGCAGCCATCACCACTATCTAATTTCGGAACATTCTTTTATTCCCCAAACAAACTTCACACTCATCAGCAGTCACTCCCATTCCACCTCCCTCCAGCCCTAGGGAACCACTAATCTTTATCTCTATAGCTTTGCCTTTTCTGGACATTTCATGTAAAGGAAATCATACAATATGTGGACTTTAGTGACTAGCTTCTTTCACTGGGCATTAATATTTTCCAAAGTTCTCTGCATGTATCAAGTACTTAATTTCTTTTCTTGTTGATGGCTAAACCCCTTTTTTTATCCCTTTACCAAATGAAGGACACATTTGGATTGTTTACACTTTTGATTTAATGAATGGCACTGCTATGAACATTCATGCGTATGTTTTTATGTGGACATGTATTTTCATGCACGTAGGTGTATATATCTAGGAGTAGAGTTGAGGGGTTATGTGGTACTCTGACATTTTGAGGACTGTAGTAAGTCATTTGAACAGAAGATAGTCTCTTGAATAGCAGGTAGGAGGTAGAAGAGAGTTGTACTACCCAGTCTTTCTGAAATGGTTTCATATAGTAGTGTTCTACTTAGTGTGGGTGTATGTGGTTTTAACTTTTACATCTTATAAGGAAACCTTATATAACAACAGGAAATTGTTGAAATATGGTGAGTATGCTTGCCATTTACACAGAAAAAGAATTAGTGGTATTTTCATTTTAAAAGATGCTGTTAATAATTCATTTGTTTGAAATAATTTGGAAGAAATAAAACCCAACAGAAATCCTCAGACTTTGGAAAAACGTTCTCATGACTAACCCAATCACTGCACAGTGTGCACCATGAAGAATATTGTTGAGAAGTAGCATCTTTTTCTTTGTTTTTGTCCTACCTTGAACAAGGGCTATCCCTCCTCTAAGCCCAGACCTCGTTTGCATCTTAATTCCTTCTTCCCCTTTTAGTTGGTTGGCTTAGCCATCTATGATTCTCTTCTAATGGAAAGAACACTGAACTGGTAACTGGAGGTCTTAGCCTAGTTCCAATACCACCTGCTGTGCCCCTGCAAGCTCAAGTCAGGTTCTTCATCCTTTCTGCTCCCTGCTTTCTTCTTCGGTATAGTGAGAGAATCATTTGTGAAATTGAAACATGTTTAAAGCTCAGTGATCTTAGTTTAGCTCTAGACTTCTGAGATTTTACAAACTGGTTGTCAAATGTTCTGATTTTCCATGAATTTGACATTTAGTATATACTTCTTTGTATTGCTTCCCTCCTTACTTTTCATATGGGTTCTATCTCTCAACCTAGACAATGTGGCCAAGGAGGGTAAAGTTTCCATTCTTTGTACTACCTTGCCTGAAGATAGTGTTTAATAGTGCATATATTATTTATGAGTTTTTAATAACTGTGGAAAGACTCTAATTGGTACTTATTCTCTGTTTAAATGATCAGAATTAAATGATCAAAATAACTTGGTAAATTTAGACAGCTTTTTCCTTCCTTTTTCTGTCTTTTTAAGAGTATGCTTTTGATTAAAGTAGCCATGGGGAGAGTCAGAAATGAACATTCTGTTTTTAGAAACTTTTAAAATAGCTGCTTTCTGCTAGAACTTCATCCTTCTGAGACTTTTATACACATAAATTTATGGGCTTGTATTTTTTGTATATGAAGAGTTTCAGGAACTCCTTGCTTGTTTTCTGACAATCTGTGTACCTCCATCACTTAGTTCTTTGCACTTTTTACTCATTAGCTCTGTGTGTCATGAAGAGCAAAACAAAACAGGAGCTTAAACTTAAAGTTAACAGAGATGAATACTATAAAATAAATTGAATGGTGGTTTTGAGTGACCTTGGAGGGTCCCCGTGCCATTTTAGTTTAACCTGGGGTACTTTATAATTCCTACCTCAATGTATGTGGCTTTTAATTTGTGAAAATTTGACTTTGAAGTATGACAAGCAGTAATGCTAAGAAGTATTTCTACCTCAACATTTAACCATTTTAACTTTGAGTATGGATCATGGAGCTGCAGGCATTACTGACAGGGTGACTTACTTTGGTTACAGTGACATTGACCTTGCTGCTTTCTTCCTTCCTCCTCTTCTGTCCCCCCCCCCCCTTTTTGGTGTATAAGTATCAAGTGGAAATGTCTCTTTTTATAACATTACAGAAAGATCTATTTCTTTTTGACTGCCATCCTTAGTCACATCCTCTTACATCTTTCGGGAGATGGCCATGGAAATGTTGTGTGTCCTTACCAACAGACTTATGTGTATTTACACTTACTTATATAAACCATATAACCTAGGTGTGGTTTCCCCCTTTCAAAAATGGTATCACAGGTGCCCGGGTGGCTCAGTCGTTAAGCATCTGCTTTTGGCTCAGGTCCTGATCCTGGGAGTTCCGGGATTGAGCCTCACATCGGGCTCCTTGCTGGGTGGGAAGCCTGCTTCTCCCTTGCACACTCCTGTTTGTCTCTCTCACTCCTTCTGCTTGTGTTCCCTCTCTAGCTGTGTTTCTCTCTGTTAAATAAATACAGTCTTAAAAAAAAATGGTGTCACAGTCTTTTTCACTTAGCAATACATCTTGGAGAACTATTCATTTTAGAAAATACCACTTGACCTCATTCTTTCTACCTGCTGCATTGTGTTTCATGCTGTTGGCTGCACCACAGTTTAGCCCTTCCTCTACCAGTGGACATTTATGTTTCTGATTTTGTTGTTACAGGCAATCCTGTGGTGAAGCATCTTTGTACATGCAGTTGAGTATTTCTCTGGGGTACTGAGAAGGAATTCAGGATGGCAGGCGTATTTAAAAATTCTTATAGCTTATATATATTATTATAACTCCCTTATAAGTTTGCCCTCTAAATTTTTACTTCTTCCAGCTATGAGAGCGGAGACACCAACAACTGATTTTTAGAATATCAAAGGCAAAACTTAGACATTTTTGCCAATCTGGTGAGAAAAATGGTATTTTGTTTTAATTTGCATTTTCCTGAGAATACATTGAGCATTTTTTAAATTATTAATTATTTTAGAGTGAGCACCTGTGCGCATGTACAAGCTGGCGGAGGGGCAGAGGAGGAGGAGGAGAAGGAGGAGAGAATCTCAGGCAGACTCCCTGCTGATCGTGGAGCCCCACATGGAGTTTGATCCCACAACCCTCAGATCACAATCCCAGCTGAAGCCACAAGTTGGACACTCAACTGACATAGTCATGCAGGGGCCCCGAGCATTTCTTTGTGTGTATTGACTATATTTTATTCCTGAGGACTGGATACATAGAAATGATTACCTACAAGATATCTAGTTTAAATTACTGCATTTATAACAGTTTTTGGTAAATATTTCTTGGTAAATATTATTAAAATATACATACAGAAAAGTACATAAGTTACATAGAGTACGTAAGTATAGCTCACTGAAGTTTTGTAAAGTGAATACATCACATGTAACCAGCACCCAAATCAGGAAACAGTATTCCTGAAGCCCTCTGGTGCCCCTTCCAGTCACTACTGGTTTATCTCCCAAATAACCATTAATGTTACTTCTCATCTGATAGATTATTTTTTCTGTTTTTCGACTTTAGACAATAGAGTCATACAGTATATACTCTCTGCTTCTTTTTAGCTATGAATTTTTAAATATATTTCAAGTAAAGGAATCACATCAGGATTAAGAGAACTACGTTTGAATATTTATACAGATAATTTCTTCTCACTAAACTTTACTAAAAGAAAATTGTGTTATTTTAACTAGATGTCCTTGTACAGTGCTAAGAATGCTCAGTGGACCCTTTTCTCACCAAAGGGAGTTGTTTATTGAACTCCAGTTGATAGTTGAAAATTTTTCTAGCTTCATTTTCAGTAGATCTGAGGTTTGACCGCATTCTGCTCTTGAATTGTCTGTTGTGTTTATCAGAATTGGTAAACTGTGGTTTTATTTCATCTAACTAGATGACTTTAACTAGAATGCTTGCTTACCTTGCACCATCTTCTAGTTTTTCTGGGAGAGTGTTACTGTCTTGAGTGACTTCAGGAAGAATGAAACTATAGTTTGTCTCTTTCCTGTTATTGTCTGTGCCCTTTCCCCAAAGAGGTAAAGGTGCCAGAGCAAACTTTATATGTTATCCTTTCAGCTTCCTCTGCCTGCCTCCTGAATGCTTAGATGATACAGAAAAATGTTTTACATTCTGTCTCTTAGGCTTACTTTTGTTAATTTGTGCCTTTTGGTAATTTACTTATTAAAAGAGTATACTTTTTTGTCTTCAGAATATCTTGAACATAAATTCACCATTCACCAATGGTGACAGTCTTTTAAATTTATTTTCAGTTAGTAGTTTTCTTCCTAAAAGAATTTAAAGTGATTTACAATAACAGACATACACGGTAATACCAGTAAGAACAAAAAGATTATACGAGGAGAAAGATAATAATAACCCAAATCTTTGCTTGTAGAATTGAATATTAAATTTAGCCATGAGCATCTGTCTTTTGAGACTTGAAAAGAGAACAAATACGGTTCTCATTGGGGAATTAAGCAGCAAACCATTTCATCAGGCAAGACAGATGTGTGTATGTTACTGAATTCCGAAAAAATGCAGAAATGTTCATCAGAATCAGGTCATGCAAATTAACAGGCATCCAGGGATTTAAAAATTTTGTTGGATTTAAAAGAAATTAATCAGCTAATATATATTTCCACTTATGTTTGTGAAAGAACTAAATCAGTGTGATTGTGATTGGGTATGAAGTATTCATCTAGCTTGCAAGAGTAGTGCATAAAGAACGTTATTCTAAGTGTCATAGTTGGTGAACATGTAAGTAGCGACCATGCTTAAGAAATAGAATATTGCCGATATTAGAAGCCTCCTGTGCCTCCCCCATGACAACTATTATCTTTTTATGTTAGTTATTAACTTTCTTTAAGATTTTATCACCTGTGTATATATTCTTCAGTATATATGTACGTGTGTGTGTATTTGAAAACTTGAGAAGTAAGTGTAAGGTTTCTCATCGCAAATAGAATGGAAACTGCAAAGGCAAACAGAGTCCAAAGAGTGAGCTTTATTGCAAGCACCCTCGGTGGAGGTTCCGCAACTCCGGAGAGGAGGAGAGTCAGGGAAGTCTGGGTTGGGGAGTGTAAGGGTTTTTAAGCCTTATCTTCCGGGTCTGGATTCAGGTGAGTTTTTTCCCCATATTAGGCAAGGTAACATCATGTCCCCAGGTGATTGGTTGGGGGTGGGGAAGGTCCAGACAATGGTGGGTGGTCCCTGGCTGGAAAGTCAGGTTTGGGGAATTTCAGTCTCCCCGGCTAGGTTTCAATTTACTGGAGATGACATGGTGGCCTCCTCGGCTGTTTTGGCGGGAAGATCAGCCATCTTGGGTGCCCCTCTCTCTCAGCCAGCCCAACAGTAAGTATGATCTGTTATTAGATGAAGGCTCCTAGAGATGCACACTCTCTGGGTAATAGTCTGACCTGAGCATCCCAGGGCATTGACCAGATCCATTTCTGGGTAAGGTCATGGACAAATTCATGCATAAATGAGTCCTGAAAAACCACCGTGTATGGCTCACCGTAGTCGTGGCATCTGGCTGGATTCTGCAGGTTCTGGCTCTCTGGTAGGAATATATTTTCTGCTCCTAAATTCTCCATGCCCTCCCTCCGTTTCTCAGGAGTAGGTCAAAGCAGATTACTTACAGTAGATAAAATGAATGTCATCAGCTGGCCTGAGAAATTTTATTAGGATGTGTTCAAGAAGCAAGTGAAGATTAGAATCTGCGCCAAGGTTCATATGGGCATTCTGTCCTTGGCTTAAAAAGACAGCCTGTTTAGGAGCAAAGAATTTGGTGATACAGCTTTCAGAGGGTCTTTCTTTTGAGTCAACCATCCTTAATTTGGACTGGACACCCCCTCTGTCTTGATTGTCATGACAATCTGCATGATTGTCATCTTAAGATGTTCCTTCATCTTGGAGATTTTCTTGACCTCTCATGTGTGTGGGATCTCTTATTTCCCGTGTTTCATCTCCATTAGTCTTTGTTTACTCCTTTGTTTTAGGAAGCCCATTTTCAAATAATTTCTTGAAAAAAGATTGTATAGGGAGGTTATTTTGAGATTCTTCATGTATGATGATGTTATTCTCCTTTCCTTACACTGACTGATAGATGACCAGATGGAATAAATTCCTTGAGAATTTTGTAGGTTCTGTTTTTATCCTGCTTCTGGTATTGCTATTGAGATCTATTTCTACTGAGAAGTCCAAGGCCTATCTAATTTTTGATCCTTTGTGACTTGTTTATATCCTCTGTAGAAGTTTTGTAGAATGTCCTTTTGTCTCCCTTGTCCCGAAAGTGACAGTGCTGTACCTGGGTGAGCATCTGTTTTCATCAGCAGGCCCCATTAATGTGGAGAGTCATGTTCACCAGTTTTGGAGAAATTTTTTGAATTATTGCTGATTTCTTCAGTTCTCACTTCTCCCATTTTTGCACTCATGATTTGCAGTATGGGACCCCTTATCTTTTCTTGGTCCTCTAATACTCTCTACTTCCCACCTCTTTATCTTCTTGCCTTTTTTTTTTGCCAAGGGTGGGGGGGGTGGGGGGAGGGATTTCCTCAGCTTTCTTTTCCAGCTCTTGAGTGTTTAATTTTTCCTAAACATTGCTGTGTTGTTAATTTCCAATAGCTTCTTTATTCTCTGAATGTTTCCTTTGTTTTATTTAACAAAGAACATGTTTTTATTTACTAGATGTAGTGTTTGTCTTTCTGAAATGTTAAAGGTAAGTTTTCTTCTTCTTGAATAGTTTTTCCCCTCAAGTATACTTTTTTCTTAGTCTTTAATGTCCTGTTAAAGGCTTCTTTCAGATGGCTCATTATCTACTCACAATAAAAAATAGGGGACTTCAAAAGCCAATTAGGAGCTTATGTGTAGGTGAGGCTTCCATGAACTCTGGGCCTAACTGTAGAGTGATTTAGGTGGACCATTTATTAAGGAGCCCTCAGTACCTCTATGTTTCATCTTTCTTTACAGTCCGGTCAGATCCCCAGAGAAGGGCGCTCCAGTAGTCTGCCCAGAGCTGTGCTGTTCAGTCCAGTGAGCCACTCCCCACATTGAATGAATGGTTCCTCCGTTGAATTAGCCACATTTCAAGTGCACAATAGCCACATAGAGTGTGGCTGTCGCCCTGAACAGCACAGCTACTGAACGTTTCCATCACTGCAGGAAGTTTTGTTGGAGAGCGACACTGGAGTAGGCGCACTGAGATCTTGTTCCCAACCCCTGCAAAGCCCCGTGAGGAAAGACTGAGTCTCAGATTCAGGATTCTCTATGTGTGTGGTTACTAAATCCCACTGTGTATCCCCTAGTCCAGAAGCCTAGTTTTACTTTCTTCAGAGAAGACAAGGCTTAAATAATATGCTTAATTCTTTGTTACTTTCATTACTTATTTACTTTTTGGCCTTTAAATCTTTGTGGTACCGATTCCTTCACTGAATTTTCTGGGAGTGCCCCTGGTTAGGGTTTATCTCACCTCTGTCAGTCTGAACAGGGAACCAAGTCCCTTATTTCTTTAGCTGGAAACACCACTGATGTTACTGATACTGTACTTTTGAGGTTCTTATTTGGATTAGATGAGAATGTAAAGTGCTTACTTTAAGACACACTCTTGACATTATCAAAGTAGAGAGTAAGGTCTTTTTAAAATCTCAGATTTACAAATCCACTATGCATCTAACTTGTCCCACTACATGCTTATGAAGTAAGTAAAACAAAATAAAGGGGCACTGAAGTTAGGATACCCGGCAGGTGACCAGATAGGAGTACTACCTAAATGATTTGTTCTTTGACCTCAGTCTTGAAGTAATCAGATTTTGACTTTTAGCCAAATTTGGGAGTATTTACATGTTAAGGACCTTTTAGTTGCTCATGAATAATTGAATCTGTACGTGTTGAATATGTAACTACCAAGAGCCTTCTGTAAAGTGCCTGGCAAATATTAGGTGCTCAAAAGGTAGGACTTGAGAATTTTCTCCAACCTCCTCATCTGTAAACTTCTGTCAGTGCTAGGATTTTTCTCAACAAGTTACATGTACTACTAGTTTTAAAAGGAAAAGAAGCTCTTTGCTCTTAAGGTTTTTAACAAAATCAATCCATTCACTCATTGCATCGATGCTTATATGCACTATTATCACATATCCCAAAATAGGAATCATAGGCCTTAGGCTTTTTTTTGGGTGACATGTTGAAGTTGATATTCTTGGCTCTCCTGGCCTGAGTGTGTGTACTTTGTAGGACCTGTGCTCTTGTGATTCTTGTAGTCCCCACTGTGTACAAGAACATCTGATGAATTACAGTTCCCTGCTTAAGCGATGCTGTTTCAAATTTCTTTGACTCTGCATGTTTTGTTTTACTACCTGGAACAATCTTTCCCTTCCCCAACCTCACATCCTCTGAGAGTCTAATGCATTTTTAATCCCTTTTAACAGAGTTCATCCTGCCTTACTTTGATCTAACCTTCACACATGCTTCATGCTCCATTATGTCCTCTATTGTAGCATGCATTAATTACACTGAATTGCAGTTACTTCTTAATATACCTGTTAGATTATGGGAGCAATGCTGGTTAACGTTTCAATTGTGAGGTGATTAAATAAGGGCATTTTTATGAAGGAAAAGAGGTTTCCTTCCTGAGCAAGAAACTATAAGTATCTGGTCTATGGATTTATTTACCCATCTTCCCACCTAC
This sequence comes from Spilogale gracilis, assembly GCA_004023965.1. Taxonomy (NCBI): domain Eukaryota; kingdom Metazoa; phylum Chordata; class Mammalia; order Carnivora; family Mephitidae; genus Spilogale; species Spilogale gracilis. Next base: position 42,903 of record PITA01003032.1, on the reverse strand, counting down.
CTCCCCGCCCCGTTGGGGGTGCTTCCAGTTTTTGGCAGTTCTGAAATGAATAATGCTTCTGTGAACAGTGGTATACAGGTTTTTGTGTTGCCGTAAATTTTCATTTGTCCTGGCTACTCAGTAGTAGGATTGCTGGGTTACACGGTAAGCGTACATAGTACTTTGCCTTGCCACCAGCAGTATGTGTGAGTTCTTACTCTGCTGCATCCTTATCAGTACTTGGTATCACCAGGTTTTTAATTTTGTTTTGTCTTTTCTAATTTTAGCGATTCTAACAGTTGTTAACGATGGTTGTCTAAAACCCGTGAGAGTTGGAAGTAGGCAGAGTGGAGCCAGACTAAATACAGAGCCAGGGAGGAGTTCCTGAGAAGGCGATAGAGAGGCCCCGAGATTCACAGGAGCTTGATATGTCTGTCACACTCACAGTGGTGCCCCCAAGTGACTAGTACAGGGCCTCGGCGCACGCAGTAGGAATCTCTTTGTGTGTTTATTGAGTCATTGAACAAATGATCAAGAGGTTAGGGAAAAAGCAGGAGCTGGATAGAAAAGTAATTCTAGATTAGACTTGGCCTGAGTAACCCCAGTATGTTCACGGGACACATCCTTTTATTTCTGAGTCTGTTACGAACGTGTTTAGGAGCTGACTGGGGTCTCTGTTTCCCAACCCCTCAGTGGGAGGGAGGTTGCATAATATCATGGAAAGAAGTAGAAGGCAGCAAAGACTTGATCCTACCAGCTGGTTATAGGGACTTAGGAAGGTAAGTCATCATAACTCTTCTGGTTCTCTGCTTTTTTACTATAAAATGACAAGATTTTATTAGATGATATCAATATCTAAAAGAACAGTATACATAGTTAAAGGAGCTTAATCACATCAGATGAGAAATAGCTTAATAAGCAAGGAAAAAGCACGTCTGAGGCTTTGTTGGGTATGTAGCGATAGAGTTTGAAGCCCAGCTCTTCAGGGAATTTAGGGGTGTTTAGACAGCTAGCGAATGGCTGGTTGGCAGAAACAAACAGAGCAACAGAGGTCCTTAGAGGGTTTCGAGTAGAGGAGCAGTGCTGCGGGTTGTCTTTTTCCTTTTCCTATTTAAAAAAAAAGGAAAAGCTTTCCTGTAAAGACTGGAGACAAGCTGTCTTCTTTCAGTGGAAAGGGCCTCAGAAAGCAAGGCTGAGGGTGCAGAGGAACAAACACTGTGCTGGGCCCTGGGCAAGCCACGTGTCTGGCCCCTGTTCTTTAGTCCTTCTCTCCACCCTCACTCAGAAGTTCAGATCAAGAGTTTAGCAGAAAACCAGTTCTCAGATACTCATTCTCTTTGTACTTGGAAGGATTTTGTACAGACATTGTCAAGTCCTAGTAGGGATTTAAAAGCCTACTCCATACCCAGATAAACTTGAATCTGTGTTAAGGGATTTGACCTATTTTATTTTGTTTGTCTGACATTTAGTAAAGCACTTTGACATTTGAAATTTTATTTTTTCCCTGTTCTGAATATTTAAAAAGAATCACAGGTCTTGATCACTAGAATACCTTTTGTAATATAAAAATTTTAAGGCCATTATGTTTTCATAATTTTAATGATTCTAACAGTTTTATTTTCCTGAGGCAAACCATATTTTTGCTCTATTATAGTTTAGGTTATAAAATCAAATGTGATTATTTATTTTAAAATGTCAATATTAAGTGTTTCTGGTTATGAGGACTCTGAAAGCAATCTTTTGGTAAATAGTTTAGGAAAGTGAAGGAGTCTGACTTCTGCTTTATCCTTCAGCTCATAAAGAAAAAGGAATTAAGACGAGTTGCCGAACGATACTACTTTCAGGTTCTAATGAAAGAATTAACATTTCTAGGTTCTTAAAAACAATTTAGTGCACTCTAAAATTTCTAACACTTTTAAGCACAGTCACTTTTAGGAAGCTGTTCTATAATTCTTGGTCCATTAAGTCTACTTTTTATAGTAGGATATAAAAAAAACTGGAATATTTTAAGAGTTTGTATTGAGTAACTTCTAGAGGTTTATGTTAATACTAATAACCAGCTAAAAAAACAAAGGTGGTTTAAACGAGACAGTCTTTTTTTCCCCAAAGGTTAGATATTTATTCTGAGAATATTGATTATATTGATTTCTAATGCACTGGAAATTTGTTAGACCTGTAGGACATGTAAGAGGGTCACCTTTCTAGTATTCAAGCTCTTATACTCTTTATTCGAGCCTTCCTGTAGCTCTATAATCAAAGATTATTTTATGCATTTTCAATTTGGGCAGTTATATGTATAGTAACTATATATATATATTTTTAATATCTTTCAGAATCATGGTGTCATGGAAAGGGATTTACTTTATACTCATTCTGTTTTGTGGAAGCTTTTTCGGAAGCATTTTCATGCTGGGCCCCTTTTTACCTTTGATGCTTGTAAGCCCGTCTTGGTATCGCTGGATCAACAACCGCCTTGTGGCAACCTGGCTCACGCTGCCTGTGGTAAGTTACTTGCCAAATAAAGACACGAGACCAAAGTAGTCCAGCTGACCAATTTTTATTTTGTTAGAGTCAGACTAGTCAAATGTTAGAAGAAATATATATATCCTTTCTGGATCTTTTCTGGAGGAAATACAAGAACTGGAGGGAATTAAATATAATTCATGTCCTTGAAGTAAAATATCTAAGAGCCATATTCCAAAATTAAGAGTGTCTTTTGTATTTCCATTTATTTTACAAAATAATGGCAAAAATTAAGATTCTTTTGAACTTTTGATATTGACATGATATGATTTAATTCTTTTCAGTTACCACAGAATTTAGGAATGTAGTGGTTTCCTGTCTGTGGTCTAGAGTGACAATACCTGTAAGGTAAAAGTATGTGCAAAATGTATAGCACATTCTTGGGACAGGTATTCTCTGTGCAAAGTGAGTGCATACAGCTATGAGCACATCTCTGTGTTTCTGAACTGGCAACGTCCTGTAGAATTCCAGTCCAGCCTCCTCCCTCATCTGCTCTGAAGCTGCTTTGGGCCTTCCCTGTTGCTGCTAATCAGTAGTGCCTTCTCCAGAAATGGAGTGACACCCATGCACTGCCTTTAACTTGAATAGGCTCTATTTCTTGAGACTGTTCTGTTCCTTCTTTTTCCTGAGCAACAGCTAGAACTTAAATGTTACTGGGTTTATGGACAGTCACGGTTTGTCGGGGTGATGAGGATACACCTGACCAGGAAAAGAAAGAGGGAATCCTCTTCTTTCAATTGCTGAAGGATCTTTTTCCACCCTTGTCTTTTGAATTGTGATGTGTGTCCCCTCAGGCAGCTTGCCATTGTCACATCTGCAGAGAGGAAAGTCTTTCCACTAATGCTGTGGACTCCTCAGGTGGAGGTTGGTGGAGAGCGATAGTGTACCTTTTTCATATTTTAAAAAGGATTCCTGTGGTGACTAGTTTTAAGAATTGCATTTTTCCTTTGCCAAAGGTTAATTTTTTAAAAAAATTATTCAGATATCTGTTTTATGAAATGTGATAGCGTTAAACTAAAAGTAGTCCCCTATCTCTCCCTGTCCCTTCCTCCTCTCCTCTTCTCCCTTTCTTTTCTGTATTTGCACTTAATCTATAAGCACAGAGAAAGGGACTATAGCATAACTGGTAGAGGATAAATAACTGTAACTGGTATGGTTGCATATGTAATCCAGATTAAGGAGAATTACAAGATTTTATTAAAGGGTAATGATGGTCGTAGCTGTTAAGCACTTATGTGGAGATACTGTGCTAAAGTGCGGAGATACTGTGCTAATAAATGCTTTACGATGCCTTCATTCCAGGTACCACCATTATCCCAAATTTACAGAAGAGGTAGAAGCTTTGAGAAATTAAATAGTTTGCTGAAGGTCACATGCATAAGCAAATTATTTAGGCAGAGCTGAGATTAAACCCAGTTTGCTGCCATGAGAGCCTTAGGTGATAGGAAGACCTTGAAGGATTGATCAGGATCACATGGCACTTTAACTTCCAGTGGTAAGAAGCTCACTGGGACCTCATGACTGTTTCAAAAGAAGGTTTTGAGTTCTTTCAAACCAGGGAGTGCCTCAAGGGTAAAAATTGTAAGAAACTGATAACTACTAATAAAATCAGGCTCAGTGGCATGATGATTTCTCACAGTGAAAGCAGAAGGTTGGTAGGGAATAGTCCTCCAAAGCCTTCGAGAAGCCAAAGACCGAGGTTGCTGGAGGACCTAGACCAAGGTACATAAAATGAGTTGTGCAATATTCTCTCCTCCTCTGTTTTGAAAGAAAATGATATGTATGTTTGTATATGTGTATATATGTTAGATATGTGTGTGTCGTGAACACAACTTGGTCACAACCGAGGGATCATATAGTGTATCCATAGCATGTCACAGTCCACCTGAAGTTCATATTTACCATCTTGTGTAAAAATGTAAGATGCGTAATAGGGTTGGGCTTTCATGCTTGCCTCCTTGGTGCTGGTGTTCTGGTACATCCACTTCCATGTAAACTCTAGGATGAGTGGTACAGCTTTTTCCTTTTACTAGTCCTATGTCTTTTAAAGAAATAGTGTCAGAGCATATAGTCTCTTGTATTTATCAGATATTTTCCATTTATAGTATTCTTGATCCTTCCTGTACATTAGAGTTTCTATTAGTTTCATTTCTTTTCAGCCTGAAGAACTTCCTTTAGCTTATCTTGCAATGAGGGCTCCTGTAGTTTAATTCTATTTTCTTTTAATTGAAAATTTCCTTATTTCGCCTTTGTTCTTGAAGTTCTCTTTGCTGGCTGTGAAATTTATGGGGTGACAATTTTTCTTCTTTCCATACTTGGGTTCACTGACCCTCTCTTCTGCTACCTCTATTTAAAGTACCTTTCAAGTTCTAGAATTTATATTGGGTTCTTTGTTAGTTTCATTACATTCTGAGCTTTCTCATCTGTTTAATTCATCATGCCCTTATTTTCCTATAACTCAGCTGAGTGGTGAGTTCAAGGCAGGAAGCAGCAGCCACGTTCCCTGTTTTTTTTTTTCTCCTGTAGGAAGTACTTTGCATCAATTATTTGTAATATTCTTACATGATCACTGTGGATCCTCCTTATACATTAATGTAAAAATTCTTTTTCCTTTCATAGTAGAAAGAAGAGTTTTTGGGTGAGTTTTGTTAACTGTTGTTTATATCAGAAGTTATCAGTAGGATCCTGGGACTTCATCCAGCAGTGATTTATTAAGTGTACACCATGTGCCAGGCCTATTGCTAGAAGGTAATGATGAACAAGACAGCTAGGACCTCTGGCCTCGTTGAGGTAAGAGTGTTCTATCTAAGCTATCTTGCCTAGTTGTAGATATGCACAGCTAGACTAGTTTCTGTCTTCTATTCACCTGAGAGACTACCTCCTTTGTTGGAGGACAGAAAGTGACTTCTCAGACCATGAATTTTTTAGAGGTAGATTTTTAAATTAGCTTTAAAGATATGAAGGCCATTGTTCATTGTGGCCTTCAAACAGACCATTTAATATGGAATATTCATTTTTGTGGTGGTGTTTACCCACTAGTAGTACTCCTTTATTTACAAAATGAGTATTTCTCCATCAAATATCATATTTATATTAAGTAAAATGAGCATATAATGCCCAGTTCACATAAGCTTAACTGTCATAAGTAGATATTTCTAAAAAGTCCTCTGTAAGCTATCTAAATGTTAAGTAATTCCATTTATAGTCATTATAAAACCAGAGACATTTCATTTTGAAAATGTTTAACTTTTCTCAAGTCAGTTATGTAATGTTTTTAAGATTTTTATTTTATCGTCTGTAAAATAAGGAAATTAGAGTAGATCTTCTTTTGAGAGCCATTGTAGATTCAACATTGTGTATCTGATTCTAAAACATACAGAGGTAAATGAGTTTTTGGTAATGACCATAATTGCTTTATATTTAATTTTATTTAATGCCTTAAATTTTCCAGTGTATAATCTTTTGAATATGAATCACGTTTTGGCTATACCTCTCTACTAAAACCTGAAGGGTTTGGAAAATTTTCTTGTAGTTACTACCTTGGTAGGAATCATTGCAATTGACATGCTTTAGTGTCTAATCAGTCTCGTTTCCTTGATGAGCCAATATAAATAGAATGCTTACTGGTACAGACATTTGGTTTCACTGCTGGCCTTACCACTTTCTAGTCATTTGAACATGGCTGAACCACGTAGCCTCCCTAAACTTCTCTTTTCATTTGAAAAGTGGGGGTTCTAATACTACCTACTTACCTCAGACAGTTATTCTGATGAGTAAATGAGGTAGTGAATATAGCCATTTGAGAATACAGTGGCTTGAGTAGAGTAGAACTTTATTCATCCTCAGGACCACGTGGGCAGGATAGCTCTGCTCCATGTCACTGAGGGACTGGGATTCCTTCCACCCAGCCTGCCATAATACTCTTTTATGTAGTCAGGACTGGTCACTACCACTTTTTTGCCACACTCTGCAGGAAGTGAGTCTGGGATGAAATCCAGAGCAAGCACTTTCCTTTAAATCAGTGAATTACAAAAAGCACCTATCTCTCTTGCTCACCCTGTCGGACAGAACAGCTGACGGCTGTACTAACATCCGGGAAATAGCATCTTTCCTCTGGGCAGCTAGGTGCATAACTAAAATCTGTTACTCTGGAAGAAATGCTGGACTTCATGAGACAAATTCTGCCCTAACTGCTTCTGCTATTCCTCTTAGTACCGTTACTATCACACAGCATTACACCACACACCATGGTACAAGTCTTCATACAACTCTAATCACATGCACTAGGGTGGATGAGGGAAGAGGGGAGAGATAAAAATGTGTGTGTTTTAATCTAGGGTAACCCCCACCCCTACTGAAAGTGAGAGGAAATGTGAGTGGTGCTGTATTGACTGTCATTCTTGTGTTTTAAACAGCATGTAGACCAGTCACTTCATCTGATGGTCAGCTGGAGCAAGCTGTTCCAGCATTCTTCAGAAGTAGTATACTGGTCTCCTGGGAGGTACCTTCCTGTGAGATTTTCAAGGGTTAGTTTAATCTATTCCTGACTTTTGCTTTAATACCCGAGTTCAGAACTTAACACATAGGTAGAACTCAACTACCACTGTAGTATTAAATTAGTGTATATTTGAAAAAACTTCTTTTATTTGTGTAATCTACTGCCTTGTTTATAAGTAAGGGCATATCAAGCAGTCTTTAAGCTAAGAAATTTATAGAAGTTGAATGCCTTATAATTAGGTCACAAAAAAATTGTCAGTGTCTTTTATTTTTTTTTTTTTTTTTTTTTTTTTTTTTTTTTTTTTTTTTTTTTTTTTTTTTTTTTTTTTTTTTTTTTTT
>PITA01003032.1:0-35465 GCA_004023965.1 Spilogale gracilis | reverse complement strand
TGTCAGTGTCTTTTATGACCTTTTATTTCATACTTTTACAGGGTGCTAAAGGAGTTTTTATTTTGAAGCAAATAGACTTTTTTTTTTTTTTTTACTCAGGGAATTTAGTCTTTGCTATATACACGTTCTTTATTTTGAGCAATCCTAAATTTTGAGCAATCCTAAATCTAATAATAGATTAGGTAAATGGATTTATTTCTGTAAAGCAATATCATAAGACGATCTTCTCTTTTGTAAGCATCTCTTGTGCATTAAAATGATTTCATTGGCAAGATTTTTTCTTCTTTTATCATTTTTCAGGAGCACATTTTGGATGTTAAATGAGGTACCACAGTAAAATCTTCTAGAATCTTAGGGGTAAGTTAGACAAAGTGACCTCTAAGTCTCACCTATCTGTGTATTTAAGAATTCCTTCCAGAACAGTCTGCAGAGTGACCATTCTCTCTTGGTACATACCTACAGCAGGGAGTGTAGGTCTTAATTCTTTTCATTTTTGGACAGTACATATTGATTATGTTTGGCATAATCAATATTGTCAAGGTCAGACTTTCCATGTGCCTCAAATACTTTTTGCTTCTCAAAATTTGGAGTCTTTGCAGTGGTCCAGTTGTTAGCTAATAACCGGGGATTATGAAAATTATTTGGAGTTTTGTCCTTTCACCCTTAGTCATGATTTAGGAATTTAGAGATCATTTGCTAACTCCCCACCTAGGATACAAGTCTCTTCCGCAGCCTGTTGATTCCAGTCCAATCCTAGAACAAAACAGGTATTCAACAGATACAGGGTATAATTTCTACCTAGACTGCTGCTAGGAGAAGGGGTACTGTGTTTGATGAATTGCAAGGCCTTAAATAGCTGAGGATTTGAAGAGCTGGGTCTAAATGGAGTCTGATAAGCCGAGGCAGACTGGGAGAAGGGGAGTGCCACAGAGTTGGTTTTACCTCAGACTAAATAAAGATTCATTGGAAGGATAAGTGAGAGCTTGGGGCATAATGGCAAAACTGATTGTCTGTGATCATGCAGGGAAACCTCTCATCTTTGGGTTTTCAGACATGGAACCCTTGGAGGTAGTGATTCGTAGTCTATAAAATATCCTCAGAAATTGGTTCTATAAAGTGTTACTATATTTTATAAGATTAGTTTCTATACTAGTTTCTAGACTAGAAAAAAGACACATTCTCACATTTTTTTCTGTAACAGTTTTTCGAATCTGTTGACTAATCAGTTTTAATCTGATTATTTGAATGCTGCAGTTTAGAGATGCTATAACCTTATCTCTGTGTAGTAAATGTTTGTAGTTCTGCCTTTGCAGGAGCTGTAAATAACATTGACTAGATAGATAGGTCTTGTCTGGTATTACAAATGATTAATGCGAGTTTGAGATCTAGGCTGTGCAAAAGGCTGTATATAACTTTCAGGCACATTCTGATGAAGTGCGGGATGGCAAAGGAGAGAATGCCGTATGATATGCTCCTGGACAAACAGTCTGGATTTATTTTGACATTTGGGATCTACAGGATACATGTATTAGAAATTGCACTTAAAAGGTGAGGTTTGAGATTTATAGACTTTAAGATTTTAACTCTTTAATGTGGTACAACACACAATTTGCAGTCAACTTCATCTTTCTACCAGTTAAGGGAAGGGCATCCTGCATTTCAGTTCTTTGTAAAAACTGTAAAGTATCATTTGGAAACCGGAGGGGAGCAGATCCAAATTCATAAGCCATAGATGGTGACTTCACACATGTCCCCTGGGATGAGACATGTAATTCAGTGATGGATTTTGGGAGTTTATGGTCCCATGTACTTAGAAAGAGAGACATTTCCTGCTGTGGGTCGAAGCCTGCAGGACTCTGCCATGGTCTTCTCCATCATGAAGTCTTCTACCTAGGGACCTGACGTCCCAAGACTTTGGAGTGGAGGGTTATAGTTATTTGAGTGGTTATGGACTTTCTTTTGAAAGTCTGATGAAAACTACCGGCATTTAGCAAAGTACCCGTGTATACATTTTCAAGAGGTGTTTGTTTCTATTTATTCCCTGAAGACCATCCTTCTAGGACTTGATGTTAGGTTAAAAACCCATGCCCTAAAGTGAATCTCAGCTCTGGGGTATTGTTTTACTCTGTGAAGGTATTAACACTCTTGATTCCATAATTCTTTGGACATGAAACATTTCTGACTTTTCCTTAGCTAATATTCCTTTTAAAACCTGTTTTTTCCTTGATCCCATGTTTATTTTGAAGTCCTGTTCATCTGTGGCATTGTGAAATGTAACAAACATATCCAAAGTTTGTAAAACATAAATGCACACTTTAAAATGATCCATTGAAGTGTAACTATCAATCAGGTGAAGGACTAGAGTATTGGAAGGCAGGTGGTTTGCTCGGGGGCTGAGAAGTAACAGCCATCTCCTATGTGATAGAAGTCACCACTAACCTCACCTGTAAGATAGTCATTTCCTTGCTGTTCTTTATAATTTTACTGGCTATATATTTACTCCTAAAATATCTCAGTTACTGTCTATTCTAAGAAGTTTTATTTATGACACTTTTTGTTTTGCTTCTCTCAGCATTATGCTTGTGTGCCATCTGTGTTGTAGATACCTATAGTATATTTACTTTCATTGTTCCTTCATATTCCCTTATCTGGCTCTACTACAGAGTAAAGGTTTTCATGATGTCTTTTCTCTGTCTTGGACTCATTTTCTCTCCATTAATAGTGAAGTCATTTTTTTTACCCAAAAATTGTTTGAAAATTTAAGTAAGGGATTGAAATCAATAATGTTTTCTTATTTTCCACCACAAAACCAGTCTGTGATATATTTTCTTCTAAATATTTCATATCTATTATATGCCTGGCTATCAGAAAAGGTAATTAAACAAATTCAGTAAATACTTGAGCATCTCCTAGGTACCAGGCACTGTTATAGGTACTGGGGCTGCAGAACTTTATAAACATCTAGTTATTTTATTCTTTATATTGTTAAACAGATATGTCTATATGTTTAAAAAGGTTATAATACAGAAAGGAATAAAATGAAAATTTTGACTTTCTGTTCCCTCAGCCCTATACTTGGTGTTAAATTTCTTGATTATCCTTTCTCAAAAGTAATAATCTCATGTATCTATAGCCTTAAAAAAATTACATAGTGGAATCTTCTTGCATATCTTTTATACTTTTTTCTTTTCAAGTGAAAAATATATCCTGAAGATTTCAGTGAAAGTTAACATTTATTTTATTTAATTAGGAAACTCAGAAATTAATAAAACTAAAAATAGAAACAGTTCCTTTGTATTCTCATTTTTCCAGATAATTATAGAAGCAATAATCTTGAGAAACACTATGCCTTTGACTTATTAGGAATCAGATTTATTTACAGGACATGATAAAATTTACCTCTGGGAAATCATAACTTTAAATTGTTACATGTTTATATTGTTTATTCCTTAGGCATTGTTGGAGACCATGTTCGGTGTAAAAGTGATTATAACAGGTGATGCATTTGTTCCTGGGGAAAGAAGTGTCATTATCATGAATCATCGGACAAGAATGGACTGGCTCTTCCTGTGGAACTGTCTGATGAGATATAGCTACCTCAGATTGGAAAAAATTTGCCTCAAAGCTAGTCTCAAAAGCGTTCCTGGATTTGGTAGGTTACCACAAATTATTTTAAGTTGTTCATTCATTTAATATGTTACTCCCCAATGCCCACCCTAAAACTACAGAATAAGTTGTTAAACTCCACTTAAATATTAAAATCATTCCCATTTTTTTACTAGCCTAAAAACATCGATCACAAGAGACTATTTTAATATCTTTTTTGAAATACTTAATGTTGAGAGAATAAGCTCTTCTCGAGGAAGTAATATGGTCCCAGAGAGACTGACACTATGAAGGATATCAGTTAATAGTTCAGTAACTTTTTATTGCATGTTATGCTTGTGGTAATTTAGGCCAGAAAAAATGAACTGATTCATTCACATTTATCTGACAAATATTAATTGGATACTGACTGGTTCTTAGCAATATAATAGTTGCTGATATTTTCTGAACTTTCCTAATCCATAGCTTTTTAAGTTCTCATTCTGCTTGTTGTATACTATTATATTAAAATTCCTAGCAATACAACATGTTGTATGGTCAAGAAGTAGAGATATTTCAGCATGGCATGTTACAACTTTATCTTCTTCTTCTACTTACTGTGAAATGAGGTAGGAAGCAGACTTATGTATTGAACCCAGCTCTTCACGTATGGATATATGAAAGCTCCGTGACAGCTTTATCTATTACATCTCTACTTCTGTGGTTTACAATGTAACATTGATTATTTGAATTCTTTGCCTTCCAAACCATGCCCTTATCAGTGTACTGAAATGGTTGAGGATTTGCGAGGGCAAAAAGGTAGGTGTTGTCCTCAGGATGGACTAGTAAGAAGGTTTGTACTCTCAGGACAGTCTGATTACTTACATGGTAACTAACTTCCTTTAGAGTTAATATTTCCATAAAACTAGCATCAAACTGCAGGCATTTTATGACCTCAGAATTTATGTAGTATCACATCCATGGTATATTATTGGTGGAAGCAGTCACTATCTTCAAAGATTCTAGGGGAGAGCACAGACCTCAGTTGTTTGTTTGTTTTTAATAAACATTTTATTTATTTATTAGAGAAAGAGAACATGAAAAGGGGGGAGGGTCAGAGGGAGAAGCAGACTCCCTGCTGAGCAGGGAGTCCAATGCAGGATTGGATCCTGGAACTCTAGGATCATGACCTGAGCCATAGGCAGGCTCTTAACTAACTGAGGCACCCACAGACCTCAATACTTGATGAGAGAAATGTCAGAAACCTTACCACTATTTCTAAAACTGCCACTTCCCTAAAAGGATGGATCAAGAAAGAAAAGAGAAGGCACATGTTACTAGTAGCAAGAATTGTTTATTGTTCCCGATTCTACAAAAAGTAGAGTAACAGAATACTAAAAACTTATACAAATAAGTTTGAAAATTTATATGAAATGAGGAAATTACATGCAGAAAAATGTAACTGACAGTTCTGTCAACAGTGAAAAATTAAAGCAGTCTTGTGTCTAACAAGATTAAATCCATAATTAAAAGCTTTCTTAAAAAGGTTTTTAGAGGGCAATGGCAGCCATCTAATTTTTCTCAGACTTGAAAAAAGTCTGAGAAAAAAGTAATCAAATAAACAGGAAATAAAGAGTACCATAACCTTCTAATTGCTTAGAGAAATCCTAAAGGCTTAAGAGTAGAGGGGCATGGACAACTAAGAAAAAGCACAAGGAAAAGCATCCTCAAAAAGAAAAAGTCTAATACTAAGTTCCAGAATACTGAACATAGGTGAGGACATAATGGTTCACAGCACATGATATAGGGAAATGATTAGAAAGACCTGAAGAGATAGCCTCAGAGAAGCATTGCTTTTGGAGGAGAATCAGATACAAAGAGAAGAGTCAGCTCCCCATAGAGGTGTGGCAGTGAGGAAAACAAAGAAATTAAAGATTCTGCAGGAATAAAAAGAGTAGCCAAAAAAAATAAATAAATAATTTTTCTTCACCCTTCCTCCAATAAACCTATAAAAAACTGCCATAGAATATTTTTATATCTATAAAAGAAATCTTTTAAGTGGAGGGCAGAACTGAAAAATCCAAAACCTACACTGTAACAAAACATTCTCAATGAAATGTCATCAGAGAAAAACCACTTTGAGAAATACAAAGAACAATAATGGTCAAGAAAACAAAAAAAAACTATACAGGGAATTGATTGAATTAAAAAAGAAAAGAAAAGAAAAAAAAAGGACAGGAGGAAAAATCCTACCAGAAATGTATAGGAAAACAAAGAGAATGAACATGAGGGAAAAAACTGTCAAAAAGTAGTTGAGGGGCGCCTGGGTGGCTCAGTTGGTTAAGCGACTGCCTTTGGCTCAGGCATGATCCCGGAGTCCTGGGATCTAGCCCCACATTGGGCTTCCTGCTCGGTGGGAAGCCTGCTTCTCCCTCTCTCACTTCACCTGCTTGAGTTTCCTATCTAGCTCTGTTTCTCTCTGTTAAATAAATAAAATCTTAAAAAAAATAGTTGAAATGGGAAGGTAGTCAAAAGAGATCTGACATATAATTAGAGCACTTAAAGAAGACAATCAAAAATATAACCCAAGAAAACTCTTTGGGCATAAATGACAACATGAGAGGTGCTTCCAGGATGATAGCCCACGTAGCTCCACAGACCAACTACCCAGTGAAATGGTGAAAATTCTAAAACAACAGTCACTTAAAGTCTCCGGAGATGGTCCCAAGGACATATAGCAAATAAATATTTATTCAAGAAAGTTTACCAAGATTTGTTAAGAACAGTGAGAATCCGTGGCATTTGAAGCAATGCATTTTCTTTTTTAGTCAGACATAAACTCTACTCCAGACTGGTGCAGCTGAAAAAACAGGCCTCCCCTCCCTCTCTGGCTGCTTATTGGATGGCTTTCTTCCACTCCTTAATGGCACTCCTTAAACCCCATCTCCTATTTCACCCATCTCCTCACCTATGTCCCCTTTGGTAACCAGTTTGTTCTCTATAGTTAAGAGTCTCTTGTTTGGTTTGCCTCTCAATAAATTTAAGAAGATTGATATCATATGAAGCATCTTTTCTCATCCCAATAATAAAGGCCATTACAAGAAGAAATCTGGAAAACTCACAGATTTGTGGAGATAGACAAACTGGTTTCTCAGTTGTATGTTGTTTAAAGAAGAAATCAAAAGATAAATAAATACCTTCAGGCAAATGGAAACACAACATACCAAAAAAACAAAACCTTCCAGGCTGTGGCAAGAGCAGTTCTAAGAGGGAAGTTCATAGTGATAAATGCCTACTTCAGGAAACAAGAAAGATGTTAAATAACCTAACTTTACACCTCAAGGAACTAGAAAAAGAGGAACAAATGAAGCCCAAAGATAGTACAGGAAGCAAATAATAAGGATCAGGTGCAAATAATAAAACTGAGTAAAAAGACAATTTGGAAATGTAATCAAACCGACAAACTTTAGCTAGAATCACCTAAGAAAAAGAGATCACAAATAAAATTAGAAATGAAAGAAGAGATGTAAAAACTGATGCCACAGAAATACAAAGGATCATAAGAGACTGCCATGAATAGTTGTAGGTCACCAAATTAGACAACTTAGAATAAACTCCTAGAAATGTAAAACCTGACAAGACAGAATCATGAAGAAATAGAAAATCTGAACAGACTAGTAAGATTTTATTGATAATCCAACCTCCCAATTAAAAAAAGCTCAGGACCAGATGATTTTACTGGTGAATTCTACCAAACATTTAAAGAATTAATACCAATTCTTAGTCTCTTCCAAACAATAGAATGGTGGGGGGGCACTTCCAAAGTCATTTTACAAAGCCAGCATACCAAAACCAGATACAGATGCCTCAAGAAAAAGGACATGCCAATATACCTGATGAATACAGATGTGAAAATCCTCAACAAAATATGAGCAAACTGAACTTAAGAATAAATTAAAAGAATACATGACACGAAGGAAGTGGCATTTACCCTCAGACTACTTGAATGCACTATTTCTCAAAGCAAAATATTCTTCTCTTCAGTATTCACTAGACTTTTCATTATGAGTCATGCTTATAAAACACATTCCTTTGGTGACCGTTTTATCTTTGGATGAGAGTTTTGTCCTCAGTAAATGTCATGGTCTGAGAATTTAAAAAAATTAAAGAACTCCTACACCATGATCAAGTAGAATTTATTCTGGGGATGCAGGGATGGTACACCATCTGCAAATCAACTAGTGTGATATAGGACATTAACAATATGAGGGCTACATATCATAAGATCATCTCCATAGATGCCAAAAATAATTTGACAGAATTCAACATTCATTATGATTAAACATTCTCAGAAAAGTGGGTATTGAGAGAATGTATCTCAGTATTACAAAGACCATATATGACAAGCCCCTACCTAACATAATATTAAATGCTGGAGGCTTCCTATAAAATCAGAAATAGACATGAATGCCCATTTTTACTACCTTTATTCAACAGACTGTTGGAAATCCTAGCCACAGCAGGATGGATCGATGCATGGATGGTACCTGAATTAGAAGAAGAGGAAAACTGTCACTGTTTGCTGATTACATGATATTATATGTAGAAAGCCTTGAATTTAGTAAAAGTGTAGGACACAAAACCAATATACAAATGTCTGTTGTATTTCTCTATCATAAACTGTCAGAGATATTAAGAAAATAATCCCATTTTATAATTGTATTAAACAGAGTAAAACATTATACAGAATAAATTTAACTAAGGGGGTGAGATAACCCTGTTTACTGAAAACTATAAGATATTGGTGAAAGAAATTGAAAAGAAACAAAATGAAAAGACATTTGGTCCTCATGGATTGGAATAATTAATATTGTTAAAATGTCCATACTACCCAAAGCAATGTACAGATTCAATGCAATCTCTGTCACAATTTCAATAGTACTTCTCACAGAAATAAACAATCCTAAAATGTGTATGGAGCCAATAAAGGACCCCAAATAGACAAAGCAAAATAATAAGAACAAACCTGGAGGCATTACACTTCCTGCTTTCAAAGTATATTACAAGTCTACAGTGACCAGAGCAGTACTGGCATAAAAACAGACACAGATAAGTAGAACAGAATGAAGAACCTAGAACTAAATCTACACAGATATGATCAATTAATTTATAACAGAGGAGCCCAGAATATAATACAAAATACACATTACTGATGAATAAATGGCATTGGGAAAACTGGACAGCCATATGCAAAATAGTGAAACTGGACCACTGTCTTGCAAAATATACAAAAATTAACTCAAAGTGGATTAAAGATGAGTATAAGACCTGAAACCATAAAACTTCTAAAAGAAAACATAGATGATAAGCTCCTGAACATTGATGTTGGTGATGATTTTATGGATTTGACAACAAAAGCAAAAATAAAGAAGGATGACATCAAACTGAAAATCTCTGTACAGATGATGGGAACAATTAAAAAATGAAAAGACATTCAGGATGCATCTGCCTTCAGCTCAGGTCATGATCCCGGAGTCCCTGGATTGAGCCCCGCATCAGGCTCCCTGCTTCTATTCCCTCTCTATCTCTGTTTCTCTCTCTCAAATAAATTAAAAAAAACTTTTTAAAAGATAAAAAGACAGTCTACCAAATGGAAGAAAATACTTGCAAATCATATATCTGACAGTGGGTTAGTATATAAAATATAAAGAACTCCTATAACTCAAATAGGAAAATAAAAACAAAATACACACCCAAGAAATCCCCGCAAATCTAATTTATAAAATGGACAAAGGATCTGAGTAGACATTTTTTTTGAAAGAAGACATACAGACTGCTGATTGGTACATGAAAAGTTGTTCAGCATCACTAATCATCAGGGAAAGGTAAATCAAAACCATAATGAGACATCATTGCACACCTGTTAGAAGAGATACTGTGAAAGAGATGAGATACAGTGTTGGTGAGGATGTGGAAGAAAGGGAACACCGTGCATAGTTGGTGGAAATTTAAGAATCCTCAAAAAATTAAAAACAGTACTACCGGGGCGCCTGGGTGGCTCAGTTGGTTAAGCGATTGCCTTCGGCTCAGGTCATGATCCTGGAGACCCGGGATCGAGTCCCACATCGGGCTCCCTGCTCCGCGGGAAGCCTGCTTCTCCCTCTCTCACTCCCCCTGCCTGTGTTCCCTCTCTCACTGTGTTTCTCTCTGTCAAATAAATAAAATCTTTTTTAAAAAAAAAAACAAAAAACCAAAAAAACCACAAAAAAAACAGTACTACCATATGATCCAGCAATTCCACTTTTGGGTATTTATCTGAAGGAAATGAAAATACTAATATGCACCCCCATATTCAATAGCCAAGATATGGAAACAGCTTACCATCCACATCAGTGGATGAATAGATAAAGATGTGAGATAGGAGATTGCTGGGAAGATGGGAGAGTAGGAGGACCCTAAACTCACTTTGTTCCCCCTAATCCAACTAGATAACACATAGTGTAAATAACCCAGAAAATCCCAAAGACTGACAGAACAACTCCATAACTAAATGTTGAGAAGAGGTTACATTGAAGAGGATGTGAAGGGCAGAGATGTAGTGGAGAAGGAAACCACAGGACTGTCTTAGAGAAGGAGAGGACCTGTGTGCATGGAGAGGGGAAAGTAATAATCACATCAGGAAGCCCTTACCGGGAAGATGAATCCCCGTAACACCTGGCTTTGAAAACCAGAGTGGCCTAATTTTGTGAGTTCTTAACACCATCAGGGCTTAAAGTCTGGAATTTTAAAAATCAGTGGGTCAGGCTTAGAGAACTTAGAGGGCAGAAGGTGAGAGAAAACACAGTCCATGCCCTTAAAGAGACAGCATAACAGCCTGGAGAGAGATGGCATAGAAGCAGCAGTTTGAAAAACGCCTTGGATGTATGGGATGGAGAATTATTTGTCAATCTTAGATAGGATTCCCGAGGGACAGAGATCACTGGGAGACTCCTCCAGATACAAAAGAGTGGACAGGAGTTCTTTTCCTCTGCCATCTCCTGGCATAAAAACATGACCACCCGCTGTGCAGAAATTTACTATCTAACTTGCTTAGCTGCACCTCCTGCTTTGCAGATCCTCTCTTTCCAGCCAGACTTGCCTCAGTCCCAGGTCTGGTGCTGGTTTCTTTCCTGAGAAGACAGAACAAATCTTGCTACAACCTCACCTCCTGATCCCAGAGTTTTTGGGGCCTTGGTACCACAGCAGCAGAGGGTTCCCTCTCATGGAGGACTGGTGCTTAAGCCTTGTTAAAACTGCATGCCCCACCCCCAGCACAATACAGATCCGCCCCATTCAGTACACTCCTGGATGGAGCCTATTCAACCAGGGCCATAAGCCTGGCTGCGTGCAAGCATCCACAACAGGAGCCACTGCCAGTGCAAAGTGATGCTTGGCCTCCCTGACTCCATGCAGATTGCAGCCCTAGCAGTGAGCTGGAGGCCAACAGGTGGTCTGATTGCAGGTTCTGCCCACCAACAGAAGCTTCTCAGGGAACAACATGAGGATAGCACCCTGCACTTTGGTGCCACTGCATCTCTGAGAAATACTGAGTCTGACTCAACTTAAGCCCAGGGTGGCCTCATACTGGCCCACCAACACCACAGTGACCAAACAGGCAGAGAGCCACTGTAGGTGACTGAACTGAAGGAAAAAGCACCTCATCCCAAAAACACATCATGTATAGGAGCCGCCCCCAAGCTACCAGTTTCCAGTAAACAGTGGACACTGTACTTTAGGGCACTACACACCTCTTCCTCATAAGGCCACTACTTTCAAGAGCAGGAGACATAGCTGACTTTTCTAACATATAGAAACAGACACAGAGAGGTAACAAAATAAGGGGGTAGAGGAATATGTCCCAAATGAAAGGACAGGACAAAACCACAGCAAGAGACCTATATGAAAAGGAGACAAG
This sequence comes from Spilogale gracilis, assembly GCA_004023965.1. NCBI lineage: Eukaryota > Metazoa > Chordata > Mammalia > Carnivora > Mephitidae > Spilogale > Spilogale gracilis. The sequence goes on along the minus strand of PITA01003032.1, from coordinate 23,926 downwards.
TAATATGCCCGAGAGAGAATTTAAAGTAATCGTCATAAAGATATTTACTGGACTTGAGAGAAAGGTGGAGGACATCAGTGAGACTTGTAACAAAGATAATGTTATCAGAGCTGAAGAACATAGTAAATGGAATTAGAAGTACACTAGATTGAATAAATAGCAGCTTAGAGAAAATAGATGAATCAGTAACCTAGAGGGCAGCGTATTGGAAAGTAATTAAGATGAACAGGTGAGAGAAAAACATTTATGCAGATAGAGGATAGACCTAGGGAACTCAGTGAGTCCATCAGGTGTTAGTAACATTTGCATTATAGGGATCCCAGAAGGAGAAAAGAGTACAAAAAATTTGAAGAAATAATAGCTGAAAACTTTCTTAATCTGGGGTAGGAAACAAATTCAGATGCAGGGAGTACCGAGATCCCCCAACAATCAACCCAAGGAGGTCCACACCAAGACACTGCAATTAAAATGGCAAAAAGCTAAGATAACGAAAGAATTTTAAAAGCAGCAAGAAAAAAGAAAATAGTTACATACAAGGGAAACCTCAAGGCTGTCAGTAGATTTTTCAGCACAAACGTTTCAGGTTAGAAGAAAGTGGCATACTATATTCATAGTGCTGAAAGGAAAAAAATATGCAACTGGGAATACTCTGTTATGCCAGACTGTCATTCAGAATACAAGGAAAGTTTCCCATGTAAACAGAGGCTAAAGGATTTCATCCACCACTAAACCAGCCATACAAGAATTGTTAAACAGGACTCTTGAGTGGAAAATAATGACCATAAATAAGAGTAATAAAAGCAGAAAGCACAAAAGCAGTAAAAATAAGTATAGCTGGAAAATCAGTCAGATTGACTCACAAAATAAAAAAGGAGGTAAAGTATGACACTATATACCAAAAATATAGGGGGTGGGGAGGAATCAAGAATAGGTGCAAACTAAAGGGACTGTTAACATAGACTGCTATGTGCAGATATTATCTATAAAACTAGTGGTAACCACAAATCAAAAACTAGTAACAGATATACAAAAAATAAAGAGAAAGGAATCCAACCAAGTATGTCACCAAAGAAAGCAGACTTATCAGAGAAGAGAGCAAGGGAAGAAAAGACCAGAGAACTATTAAAAAGAAACCATAAAACCATAAAACAAATAACAAAATGATATAATACATACATAACTATTAATTATTTTGAATGGAAATGGACCTAATGCTCTAGTCAAAAGACACAGGGTAATAGACTGGTTAAAAAAAGGGGGGGGCACCTGGGTGGCTCAGTTGGTTAGGCAACTGCCTTCAGCTCCGGTCATGATCCCGGAGACCCGGGATCGAGCTCCACATTGGGCTCCCTGCTGGGTGGGAAGCCTGCTTCTCCCTCTCTCACTCCCCCTGCTTGTGTTTCCTCTCTCACTGTGTTTCTCTCTGTGAAATAAATAAATAAAAATCTCAAAAAAAAAAAAAAAAAAGACCCGTCTATATACTGCCTGCAAGAAACTCATTTCAGACCTAAAGACACATAGATTGAAAGTGAGGGGATCGAGAAACATTTGTCATGCAAGTGGATATGAAAAGAAAGTTGGGGTAGCGATACCTGTATCAGACAAAAGAGGGTTTAAAACAATAAAAAGAGTTTACCAAGAGACACAGACATTATATAATCATAAAGAGGACAATCCAGGAAGATATAACAATTCTATATATTTGTGCATCCACCATGGGAGCCCCAGATACATGAAACAGTTAATAATAAACATGAAGGAGCCTAGTTGATAATAATACAATAATATTACTTTAAATGTGGGGGCTTAAAACCTCCACTGACATTAATGGACAGATCATCCAAAAAGACTATCAAGAAGGAAACAGTGGCTTTCAATGATACCTTGGACCAGGTGATTTAATGGATATATTCAGAACATTCCATTCCTAAAACAATGGACTTCACAACCTTCTCTCTCTCTTTTTTTTGTAAATATTTTATTTATTTATTTGACAGAGATAGAGCAAGAGCAATGAGCACACAAGCAAGGGGAGCAGCAGAGGGAGAGGGAGAAGCAGGCTATCTGCTGAGCAAGGAGCCCAATGCAGGGCTTGATCCCTGGACCCTGGGATCATGACCTGCGCTGAAGGCAGACGTTTAACCAACTGAGCCCCCCAGGTACCCTTGCACATCCTTTTCATGTGCACGTGGAACATCTCCAGAGCAGATCACATATTAGACCACAAAACAAGTCCCAACAGATTCAAAAAGATTGAAATCATACCATGCATCTTTTCTGACTGCAATACTATGAAACTAGAAATCAGCCACAAGAAAATATCCGGAAGCTATTGGATAATGAATGGGTCAAACAAGAAATTAAAGAAGACATGGAGACAAATGAAAAGGAAAACACAACAGTCACAAATCTTTGGGACATTGCAAAAGTGGCTCTAAGAGGGACATTTATAGCAATATGGGCCTACCTCAAGAAGCAAGAAAAATCTGGGAAAAAAGAAAAAACACCCATAAACCCTGACACCTAAAGGAACTAGAAAAAAGTTTAGAGCAGAAATGAATAATAGAACAAGTCAATGATGCCGGGAGTTGGTTCTTCGAAAAGATTGGCAAAACTGATAAATCTTTAGCCAGACCTGTCAAAAATAAATAAATAAAAGCGAGAGGATTCAAATAAAGTCAGACATGAAAGTGGAGAAATGGCAAACAATATCACAAAATTGAAAATGTGTAGATTGGGAAAAACTGAGAGCTTTCCCACTAAGGCCAGGAACAAGACAGGGATGTCCACTCTCTCCACTTTTATTTATTCTATATATAGAAAACCCTAAAGATCCCACCAAAAAAACCTATTAGAACTGATAAATGAACTCAGTAAAGTCACGATACAAAGTCAATGTGTAGAAATCTGTTCAACGATTCCATATATTACTTTTTAATGGCTGAGTAATATTCCATTGTGTATGTTTGTGTGTGTGTACATATATATCAGGAAATAATATTCAGCAATAAAAAAATGAAATCTTGGCATTTGCAACAAATATGGTTTCTAGAGAGTATAGTGCTATGTGAAATAAATAAAAGAAAAATACTATATGATTTCACTGACACATTGAATTTATGAAAAGAAAAACCCCAAATGAACAAAGGGGGGAAAAGACAAATCAAGAAAGAGACTCTTAACTATAGAGAACATATGTTTACCAGAGGGGAGGTGGTGTGGGAACACGTGAAATGGGTGAGGGGATTAAGAGTACACTTAACCATGATGAGCACTGAGTAATATATGGAATTGTTGAATCACAATATTGTACACCTGAAATGAAGATAATACTGTATGCAACACTAGAATTAAAACAAATGTAAATGGTGTAAGTTACACACAGAAACAGAAGAATATTATTTAGCTATAAGTAAAGTAAACCCTGCCTTTGAGACATCATGGCTGGACCTTGAGGGTATTATTCTAAGTGAAACAAATCAGAGGAAGACAAATGTCAGATGATCTCATATGTAGAATCTAAAAACAAAATAAAATAAGAACAAAAAAATAAACTAGCAGAAACTGAACCTAAGATACAGAGAAGACATTGGTGGTTGCCAGAGCCTGGGGTTTGGAGATTGAACACAATAATGTTAAGGTGGGCAAAAGGCACACACTTCTAGTCATATAATAAATAAGTTATGGGGATGAAATGTATAGCATGGTGACTACAGTTAATAATACAGTATTGAACATTTAAAAGTTGCTGGGACATACTTAAAAGTTTTCATCAGAAAAACATTTGTATGATGTTAACTAGACATATTGTAGTGATCCTTTCCCAATACAAATGCATATGGAATCAGTTTGTTTTATACCTGAAACTAATGTTATATATCAGTTACATTTCAATTTTAAAAAGTAGCACTGCTTTACTGGGTAGTTGTGAGGACTAAGTTCCAGTAGAATGTTACTTGCTGCTCCTTGTTACATCTGTAGTTCCGTTCAGAACATCTGCCCTTCCACCTCTTGCCTTATAGAGGTTCATTTTAGACCTCTAATTTTTCCAGTGTCTCTGAGACTGGAACTTTTACTCTTTCCCACTACCTAATCTTTACTCCTCTTACTCTACTTGGTATAGTTTTATCATCACAAAACTTTCTCTTCTCTTGTCATGGACACCTACTAAAGTATTTCATTCTTAGCTTTTCCATTTGTACATTTTCCCCTCACACGAGTTGTAAGTTCCTTATAGAGGGTCTTTCACATTTTTTGTCTTAAAAATTTGTAGACTTGGTAAGAGTTCATGAAAATGCAAAATGTAATGAGAACTGATTTTGGATTAGAGAAAAAAAAATTAGAACCTGTCAAGAAGTCTAAAGAAAATTAAGCAAGGCAGAAACGTAGGCAGCAAGAAACCAAACTAAAACACAAAACACAAACCAAACCCCCAGCAGGGCAGTTTGCAAATGAGAGTATTAAAGCTGGAGTTTGCAGCTGGAAGTGAAAGAAAGGGAAAAGAATTGAAACATCTTAGTGATCACCTATCTCCTGCTTCAGACTATGCTAGACTTAGCTTGTTAACAGTTGGGTATGACTTCAGGTAGTATTTAATATTGCTCTTTATAATTATTTCTAAAATAAATGTTTGCTTACCAGATATTTAGAATAGAATTTTCTGGTCTATTTAGTTCATTTGCAGATGACTAAAGAAAAACAATATTTTATATCTGTAGTTCCAGGTTGGAGAATGAATGAAAGTTTGGAATTTGGAAGTTCTTTTCCTAGAGTATAAAGGTAATAAACTAATGTAATAGGTTAGGAAAGAAGTCAGTAACAGTATTTAGATTCCAAGTCAGGTTATAAAGAGCTTTGGTAAAGTTAAAAGAGTTTAGCATTTGCTAAGATATAAGAAACTAAATTTTAACAAAAAAAGTCCTATAGTTAGATTTTAGCTGTTTCTAATGGTGGTATACACATAGATTTTTATTTTTAGCCAACCTCGTAACCACTTAGTAACAATTAATGAAATATTAACCAGAAGATGTCATAAAAAGTCCTTTGCCTGGTACAAAATCACTAGGCAAATGGACTTTTTGTTCCATTTGTGCCCACACAACTCATGCCTTCTTGATTTTCCTGGGTTATTAAATATACTTGAGTGGCAAAAGAATTTGAGGTCTTCCCAAAGTATAAAGAGGAATAAATATTAAAGAGGCAGGGAGGGGCGCCTGGGTGGCTCAGTTGGTTGAGCAACTGCCTCCGGCTCAGGTCATGATCCTGGAGACCCGGGATCGAGCTCCACATCGGGCTGCCTGCTCGGCAGGAAGCCTGCTTCTCCCTCTCTCACTCCCCCTGCTTGTGTTCCCTCTCTGGCTGTGTTTTGCTCTTCAAATAAATAAATAAAATCTTAAAAAAAAAAAAAAGAGGCAATGATTTGAAAAGTGGTCATGTTGTGCATTAAATTTAAAATCTTCCAAAGTTTCAAAGTAAATTGTCATACAACTCAGTAATTTTAAAACCACAGAACAGAATGGTGAAAACTAGGAAAATCACAAATTGTGACACAGACTTATAGGAAATATGAGAAATTGTGAAATATGATTGTTCAGAATGAGATCAGGGAGAAGTACAAGGGACAACTTGGCTTCTGATATATGCTTCTCTAAGTTCTGTTTGCTAAAGGCCTGCAGAGACTGTGAGTGTACATCCAGAAGCTCCTCTGGTGGTCTGCTTTAGCAAAATAATTTAATGTGGTGGGAGGGTGCTCATAAATTCAGCCTCCCAGAGTATTAATCTGTTGCCAAAACATTAAATACTTTTTGCTCAATTTGATTTACAGAAATAACTGCAATGTAATTTTATGTATGTATTTATGTATGTATGTATGTATGTATGTATGTATTTATTCATTTTGCTGCAATTTTATTTTAAATGCCTTTGGTGTTAGTTCAGCATTTCTGCTTTTAAAGATCATGAATAAGACAGTTGGTTAAAATCTGTTGTACACCTCACCAATGCACTATAGCAACAATAATTATAGCATACCTTACTAGTTAACATGGAAGTGTTGCAACTCAGGGTTGTATTGATGCAAAGGTAATCATTTTATGTGGCCAAATCTTTCATTTTAACTGTTTTTTCATTAATGTATTTTAAGGATTAGTAAAATATACTTTGTTGAAATAAAGATGCTGTTGCTCCTACAGTTTTAAGAATTACTAAATTGATGTCACCTTAGCTTTTATAGCTATTCTGTATTAAGCACAAAGAATGGATATTTTCTTGTTGAGATATTTAGTTTATTAATATTAAACTTTATATTTACAGTTTGTTAATACCAAACTTCATCTCCTTTGGGAGGGAAAATTCTTCTTTTCTTACCCAGATTGATCCTACTTTAATTTGACAGTCACTGAAAGTAAAATCATCTTTAAGCCATGAAAGTCTTTAACGTTATCCAGTTTGGTGGACCCTTTTTTTTATTTCATGCTATATATTAAAAGTATCATTCACCATGCTCAAGTGATATTTAGTCCAGGGATACAAGGATGGTTCAGTATCCACAAATCAATCAATGTGATACACTGCATTAACAAAATGAAAGATAAAATGATACAATCATCCCAATAGATGCAGAAAAAGCACTTGACAAAAGTAAACACCCATTCATGATAAAAACTCTGAATGATGAGGGGTTTAGAGGTCATAATAAATGCCATATATGAGGAACTCACAGCTAACATCATACTGAATGGTGGAAAACTGAGAGCTTTTCCTCTAAGATCAGGGATGAGACAAGGATTTCATACCATTTTTATTCAACAAATCCTAGCCACAGCAATCAGATTAAGGAAAATAGATAAAAAGCATCCAGATTGGTAAGGAAGAAGTAAAACTGCCACTACTTGCAGATAACATGATACTATATATAGAAAACCCTAAAGAGTCCACCAAATAGTTCAAAGCTAAGAGAACTAATAAATGAATTTAGTAAAATCACAGGATACAAAATTAATGTACAGAAATCTGTTGCATTTTTTTTTAAAGATTTTATTTATTTGACAGAGAGAAACACAGCCAGAGAGGGAACACAAGCAGGGGGAGTGAGAGAGGGAGAAGCAGGTTTCCTGCCGAGCAGGAGCCCGATGTGGGGCTTGATCCCGGGTCTCCGGGATCATGACCTGAGCCGAAGGCAGTTGCTTAACCAATTGAGCCACTCATTCTATACACCAATAACAGAGTAGCAGAAAGAAATTAAGGAAATAAGAATAAAATACCTGGAATAAACTTAACCAAGGAGGTAAAAGACCTGTACTCCAAAAACTATAAAACATTGATGAAGAAATTAAAGATAACAAACATATGGAAAGCTATTTTATGCTCAAGAATTAGAAGAGAACTTCAGACCAATATCTCTGATGAATATGGACGCCAATTCTTAACAAGATCCTTGCTAACAGGATCCAACAATACATTAAAAAGATTATCCACCATGACCAGGTGGGATTTATCCCAGGGATGCAAGGGTGGTTCAACACTCGCAAATCGATCAACATGATAGAACAAATCAATAAGAGAAGAGAGAAGAACCACATGGTACTCTCAATTGATGCAGAAAAAGCATTTAACATGATTAAAACTCTTCAAAGTATAGGGATAGAGGGAACATTCCTCAACCTTATAAAATCTATCTATGAAAAACCCATAGCAAATATTATGCTCAATGGGGAAAAACTGACAGCCTTCCCTCTGAGATGAGGAACAAGACAAGGATGCCCACTCTCACCACTGCTGTTCAACATAGTGTTAGAAGTCCTAGCAACAGCAATCAGACAACAGAAAGAAATAAAAGGTATTCAACTAGGCAAAGAAGAAGTCAAACTCTCTCTTTGCAGATGACATGATACTCTATGTGGAAAACCCAAAAGACTCTACCCCCAAACTACTAGAACTCATACAACAATTAGGTAATGTGGCAGGATACAAAACCAAAGCACAGAAATCAGTTGCGTTCTTATACACTAACCATGAAAATATAGAAAGGGAAATCAGAGAATCGATTTCATTTACTATAGCACCAAAACCATAAGATACTTAGGAATAGACCTAACCAAAGAAGTTAAGCATCCGTACTCGAGGAACTACAGAACACTCATGAAAGAAATTGAAGACGACACAGAAAGATGGAAGAGCATTCCACACTCATGGATCGGAAGAATAAACGTCGTCAAAATGTCTATACTGCCCAGAGCAATCTACACTTTCAGTGCCATTCCGATCAAAATTCCACCAACATTCTTCAAAACGTTAGAATAAACAATCCTAAAATTTATATGGAACCAAAAAAGACCCCGAATCGCTAAGGAATTGCTGAAGAAGTAAAACAAAGCTGGGGGCATCACATTACCTGACTTTATTACAAAGCTGTGATCACCAACACAGCATGGTACTGACACAAAAACAGACCAATGGAACAGAGAGTCCAGATATGGACCCACAAATCTATGGTCAAATCATTTTCGATAAAGCAGGAAAAAATATCCAGTGGAAAAAAGACATTCTCTTCAATAAATGATGCTGGGAAAACTGGACAGCTACATATAGAAGAGTGAAACTAGACCATTCTCTTACACCACACACAAAGGCAAACTTGAAATGGATGAAAGACCTCAACATGAGGCAGGAATCCATCAAAATCCTGGAAGAGAACATAGGCAGTAACCTCTTTGACATCGGCCACAACAACTTCTTTCAAGACACATCTCCAAACGCAAAGGAGACAAAAGCGAAAACGAACTTTTGGGACTTCATCAAAATAAAAAGCTTCTGCACATCAAAGGAAACAGTCAACTAAACAAAGAGGCAGCCCACGGAATGGGAGAGGATATTTGCAAATGACACAACAGACAAAGGGCTGATATCCAAGATCTATAAAGAACTACTCAAACTCAACATCCAAAAAGAAGATGAACACATCAAAAAATGCGCAGGAGACATGAAGTGGCACTTATCTATAGAAGATATACAAATGGCTAACAGACACATGAAAAAAATGTTCAACATCACTAGCTATTAGGGAAATTCAAATCAAAACCACACTGAGAATACTACCTTACACCAATCAGAATGACCAAAATCAACAAGACAGGAACAACAAGTGTTGGAGAGGCTGCAGAGAAAGGGGAACCCTCTTACACTGTTGGTGGGAATGCAAGTTGGTGCAGCTGCTTTGGAAGACAGTGTGGAGATTCCTTAAAAAATTAAAAATAGAGCTACCCTATGACCCTGCAATTGCACTACTAGGTATTTACTCCACAGATACAGATGTAGTAAAAAGGGCCATATGTACCCCAATGTTCATTGCAGCAATGGCCACAATCGCCAAACTGTGGAAAGAGCCAAGGTGCCCTTCAACAGATGAATGGATAAAGATGCAGTACTTATATATTTTATTTTGATGAAGTCCCTCCATCGAAAGGATGAATATCCAACTTTTGTAGCAACATGGACTGGATTGGAAGAGATTATGCTGAGTGAGATAAGCCAAGTAGAGAAAATCAAGTATCACATGGTTTCACCTACTTGCGGTGCATAAGGGGTAAGATAGAGGACAGTAGGAGAAGGAAAGGAAATGGGAAGTAGGGTAATTTGGGGAGAGAAACGAAACTTGAGAGACTTTGGACTCAAACAAACTGAGGGGCTTGGAGGGAAGGGGGTGGAGGGTTGGGAAAGCCTGGTGGTGAGTACTGAGGGCCCATATTGCATGGAGCACTGGGTGTGGGGCATAAACAATGAATCTTGGAACACTGAAAAAATAAAATAAATTAAAAAAAAAATGTCCATGCTAGCCAAAGCAAATCACAGATTATGCAGTCTTTTCAAAATAGCAACAGCATTTTTCACAGAACTAGAATAAAAAATCCTAAAATTTCTATGGAACCACAAAAAGATCCCAAATAGCCCCCCCCCCCCAAGAACTTAAGAAAAACAAACCTGGAGGTATCATAATCCCAGATTTCAAGATATATTACACAGCTGTAGTAAAACTGTATGGTACTGGCACAAAAACAGGTACATAGATTAATGGAACAGATTAGAAAGCCCGGAAATAAACTGATGCGTATAGTCAACTAATCTATGACAGAGGAGGCAAGAGTACACAATAGGGGAAAGACAGATAAATGGTGCTGGGAAAACAAGATCACTTTCTTACAACATATACAAAACAGAAACTCAAAATAGATTGAAGACCTAATTATGAGACCTGAAACCATAAAACTAGAAGAAAACACAGGAATCTCTTTGACATGGCATTTGCAACACTTTTCTATATATGTCTCTTCAGGCAAGGTAAACAGGAGCAGAAGAAACTGTTAGGATGATACCAAAATAAAAAACTTTTGTGCAGTGAAGGAAGCCATGAGCAAAATAAAAATGCAACCTAATGAATGGTAGAAAGTATTTGTATGTGATATAACTGATAAGGGGTTCATATCCAAAATATACAAAGAGCTTATGGAGCTTATGTAATTTGACACCAAGAAAAAATAATAATCAGTTAAAAAATGGGCAAATGGGCAGAAGGCATGAACAGACATTTCTCCAAAGTAGACATGCAGATGACACATGATAAGATGCTCAAGGTCACTAATCATGAGGGTAATGCAATTCAAAACCACAGAGTTACTGCCTTTTATTAGAATGGCTAGTATCAAAGAGATAAGAAATAGCAAGTGTTGACAAGGGCTTGGAGAAAAAAGAACCCTCATGCCTGTTGGGAATGCAAATTGGTATAGCCACTGGGGAAAACAATATGGGGCTTTCACCAAAATTGAAAAAAGAAGCCTGATCCAGTAATTCCAGTACTGGTATTAACCCAAAGAAACCAAAACCACGAATTTGAAAAAGTATATGCATCCTTGTGTTCATGGAAGCATTATTTACAATAGCCAAGATAGGAAGGCAACACAACTGCTCATATACAATGGAATATTACCCATTAAAAAATGGAATCTTGCCATTCATAATGACATGGATGGACTTACAATGTATCTTACTAAGGGAAATAGGTGAGACAGAGAAAGACAAACGTGATTTTTTTGTGTGTGGAATCTAAAAAACAAATGGACAAAGCAGAAACAGATCCATAAATAGAACAAACTGGTGGTTTGCCAGAGATGAGAAGAGTGGAAGTTGGGTAAAACAGGTAAAAGGAATGAGGGGTATAGGTTTCTAGTTTTGGAATGAGTAAGTCATATGGATGAAAAGTACAGCATAGGTAAAATAGTTGTATTGTAATGGACGGTATTGTGACATGGTAGCTATTCTTGTGGTGAGCAGCATATAACATATAGAATTGTCAAATCACTGTGAAACTCTTGTAACAATGTATGTCAGCTATACTTAACGAAATTATTAACATTGCTTCATGACTCAGAAGAGGAATAAATTTCTGATTAGAAAGCCTCTCACACGACTTGGTATCCCTAACACTCCAGTCCTACTAGTTTCTTTGGTAAACCAAGTCATCAGTTGATTACTGTATTAGGTAAGTGAGATCATCATTCAAGCTAACAGTTGCTTGGGCCTTCCTGGAACAGATCTCTTGAAGGAGCATATTTGAAGCTCCTTCTTTGATCCTTTCTTCAAAGGTGGCTTCTAGTCAAGGATTCCTAGCTACTTAATAACTGTACCGTAGCTATTACTCTCCTAGCAAACTTTCTTGTGGCTTAGCCGCAAGAAATTGATTAGTGTCTGGCTTCCTGTTATCTAAACGAGGAAAGATTTCACAGCAGCAGCCTTCTTCCCTGCCTTGTAGTTATTACTAAATACCTAACGACCAGAGATGTTTCACTAATTTTGACAGTGAACCGTTTATCTACACATGCCATGACAGGATAAAAGTACCTGATACTGGCTTTCTGCATCCTCGTAACCAATCTTGAGACCAAAGAGAGCCTGTCAGGAGGCTCTGGGGAAAATTTCCTCCTTCATCAAAGGGCAAGAGTTGGTGAAGGGAGTATAGGACTGCCCCTTTCCTACTTGGGACATTACTGTTAGAGCACATCATACTTAGAGCTGCTGCAACTGTCTTGTGTCCAAGAGGATGGTGGAGTAGAATGTGAGAGCCTGGCCTCAGAACCAGCCTTGAGTCCAGCTTTATTTTAGGTGAGAAACATAAACCCAGATGTTTATATGGTTTCCACATTAGTATTGTTATTTATAGCCAAAAACTTGCTTTCCTCATTTCACCAAGCTCTTAAAGTATCCAATGACTGATTTACTCAATCGGTAAATTTTATTAAATGCTTATCATCAATCAAGGTCTTTATGAAAACCATCAAATGAAATAGAGTATGTTAAATGTATTTTAGTTCTGCGGCTAGATAACCACCTTCATATCTTTGTATTTTCAGATACAAAGCGAAGATCAGTTTCATCTTAGTTCTGCTAGTTGCAAAATAAGTTTTTGTAATTATTGATTTCATGGTTTCAGTTGCCAGAGTTGGCTGGCAGAGACAAGTTTTGATGCTTTTTTGTTGTTGTTGGGGAGGGAGGGACACCTATTGGGAACAAAGGTTCAGTTCAGTTAATAATTCAGTTATACTGCCAGGCAGTATACTAGGATTATACTTCTTTCTAGTACTACACTGAGAACTAAGTAATTTTTTAGGATTGCATTGAGGTCTAAGTAATTTAAATGAAGCTTTTGTTTTGAATTTGTTAGCTGACTTCTTACAAAACTCAAGCCCTGTGCTGTCTGGAAGTTTACAGTTTGGGTGGGAGAGATTATTCTGGGCTTTAAGGTCACCCACTCACTGAAGGTATAATAGAGTTGGTTCCATTGATGTGCATTGTCTCTAACACTGTAGTCAGATTCAAATTGCTTCAGGCTGCCTAGCATCCTAAATGTAAGCTATGAGGCATATTTTGATTCTAGACCTTTTAGTACCCCTGCATCTACTGAAAATGAAGGAATTCCTTTGCTTAGGCTTTAAATATTATCATGAAAGAATGCTTTTATGACAGTGATTTTTAGAGAGAGCAGTAACAGAATTTGGGGGGAGCTTTAGGGTTTTGTGTCTGTTTTGTATTTAGTGGTGAAGCACAAACAAAATAAATCTTTCAGTGGTCAGTTTGAGCCAACTTTGTGAAGGGTACTTTAAAATAATGATAAAAAGATAGGAGAGATGGACCCAGTGTACGCTGCAGTTTTGTAAACTTCATGTCAATAGATAATTTGACTCTAGTGCCTTCAGTTGTCCTTTCACTTGTGGCTAAATGTGGTATCCCTTAATTGAAAATGTTTTGTTTTGTTCCGTTTTTTACAGACAAAGGCAACATTGCAATGTTGAGGGGAAAAAATGAATTGGCTGTTAGATTTATTATGTATGTCATCATTAAGAGAGTTCAAAATTTTTTCTCTTATTTCTTATCATAAGTCATATAGAAAATATTTTCCTTGTGCTTGAAATCAGATATTTCTGAGTGTTACACTATTGTGTATTTCTGAGTGTTACGCTATTGTGTAATGTGTAACACCAGGCGTGGACATATGATGTAGCCAAGAATTAGAAATGTTCTTCCACAATAAAAATAATGCCAAAACTATATCTTAGAAATGTTGTTACTGATAATCTTTAACTATTTATGGTATAGTAAGTGAATCTCAACTAAAAATGTTACCTTCTTTTGAGTTTAAAATGCAAAGTGGCCATCATATATATATATATAAATATATATATATATATATTTTAGTGAGGCAAAAGTTTGGCTCAACAAATAGTTGATTCTTAAATACCTTTTTATATGGGATAATTTTAATTTATAGAAAATTTGCAAAGATAGTAGAAAATTTTTTCTATTTTCTTCACCTAGGTTCCTTGGGACGTATGTGAAAACAAAGAGGTTAACGTGGGTACAATACTATTGACTACAGACCTCATTCAGGTTTCAATGCCCTTTTTCTGCTCCAGGATCCAATCCTGTAATTTCTTTTAGTCACCATGTTTCCTTACTCTTAGTTCTGTGACAGTCTCCTTATTTTGATGTTTTTGAAGAGTACTGGTTGGATATTTCATAGACTGTTCTTCAACTTGAGCTAGTATATTTTCTCATGATTTGATAGGTGTTATGGGTTTCAGAGAAAAGCACCACAGGAATGAAATTCTCTTCTCTCGTCAGGGAGGTCCATGATATCAACATGGCTTAATCACTGGCAATGTTAACTGTAATCATTAAGGTTTAAGGTGGTTCCTGCCAGGTTTCTCCACTATAAAGTTGCTATTTTTCCTTTTTATCTATTTTGTATTCATTAACAACAGCCCACATACAATGGTGGTGGAAGGGGCACTAAGTTTTACCTCCTAGAGTGAGGTGCAGCTATATATTTTATTTATAATTCTGTAAAGATTTGTCCCTTCTCATTTATTATGCCAGTATGAGCTTGTTGATATTTTTTTCTTTGGCTTATAATTTAGTATTCTTCATTTTGTTGTTGACATTGTGTGACTTTGGCCAGTGGGAAATCTTACAGGTTGGCTTCTGTGTCCTTTTGGGCCTCCATCTCCCCTCCCCCCCCCTTTAACTTTCTAGTGGTACAAGATTCTTGTATTTTCCCTACCACAGCCCTGGACTTGGCATTTCTCTAAGGATCCTAGTTCCGTTTTTTAGAGAATGCTATTAGAAACTAAGATTTTGGCACTGATGGTGCTCTATAGTAGTTCCCTGTTAGTGCTTGTATCATGAATGGAGTGGCTTAAACAGTACACAGGTATCATCTTGCAGTTTTGGAGGTCACAAATCTGAGGTGGCACCCACTGGGTTAAAATCAAGGTATTTGCAGGACTGGTTTCTTTCTTTAGGCTCTGTATAGAATCTCTTTCCTTGAGTTTTTCTAGCTTCAGTTGGATGCTCAGTCCTTGGCTCTTGGCCTCCTTTCTCCGCCTTTAAAGCCACCAAGGACCTCGTTGAGTCCCTCTTGCTTTAACATGAGTGTTTTCCTGCTTCCCTTTTCCTCCTTTAAGGACCCCTGTGATTACGTTGGGCTCTGTAGACTAATCTAGGATAATCTTCTGTCTTAAATTCAGCTGATTCTTTTTTGCCATGTTACATAGTCACAGTTTTGGGATTAGGATGCAGACGTCTTTTGTGGGGGACATTATTCTGCCTACCGCATGCTAGTTGCTACCAGCCCTATCAGTGTGCAGAACTAGTAGCGTACTTACTTAGGAATTCATTTTCTATAGGAATGAATTTCTTAGATGGCAGTTCATCTAGAAAATTGAGTAAATGGCAACTCTTTTACAGTATGAAAGACAGGTTTTAGTCCCACAGGAGGGTGAAACCCAAAATTATTTATTTTTGAACCCAAAAACTGTAACCAAGGAGCTTTATCTTGCCAACAAAAGCCATCAGTAACTAGGTATTTCTTCACTGCCAAGCAGGACTTTATACTCTCTGTCAGTAGGTATGATAATCTCTTTGTGGAGTCTGTGATATTTGCAGTGAGGGTAGTTTTTATCTTGGAAGTTAATCAGCTTAGAAGAGTGATGTAGACAGCATTACATAATACAAAATTCAGTTCAAAGAAGATAGGGCTTCCCTAACTTTGTGTTTAGCACCCTGACCTAGGTTGAAATTTTGAGGAATAACTATGTGTTCTGGATTTATATGTAAATGATTATTCTGCCTAACTATATCCTCAGTAAATACAGTATTTGTTCATGATTGTGGTGATTTAAGTTTATACAAAAATGTGCATCTGTTTATATCACTCATTCTCATTTAATAGAGGTCTATGGATAGCATTTCCTTGATTGTATCCATACCCTCTATTCAGGATTAAAAATAACAATTTTTCTGTTCCACGTTGCATTTGGTTTCTGGTGTCACATGTATAGCCCCATGGTAGATACCGTAATGAATTAATGAATACATGGACAACAGGGATACATCAGATCAATTTATCTTTGAAGTCCAATTTTTAGAGGACTAGGTGAGAGGTACAGATAATTTTATGATTCCCTTAACTATATCCATCTACACTAAAAAGAAAAGAAAAAAATGTAAAGAGCTCATTTTTTTTTAAAGATTTTATTTATTTGGTGGAGGAGGGGGCGGGCAGAAGGAGAGGGAGAGAGAAACCCAGGTAGACTCCTTGCTGAGCACAGAGCCCACCATAGGGCTTGATCTCACAACCTTGAGAGTAGACCTGAGCTGAAACCAAGGGTCAGCTGCTTAACTGACTTCACCACCCAAGAGCCCCAAGACCTTACTTTTTTTTTTTAAGATTTTATTTATTTATTTGACAGAGCAAAAGAGCACAGCAGGGGCTTAATGTTAGGACCCTGGAATCATGACCTGAGCCAAAGGCAGACAGTCACCCACCTGAGCTACCCAGGCACCCCAGAGCTTACTGTTTTTTATTAGAAAGAATGCATAGTGTCAAAAATACACTCAGGTTTTTTTTTTTTTCCTTATTAGAGAACTCAAAAACCTGATAAAAGAGACTTTAAGCCAAGGAAAACCAGGTTCTAAAGTTATACAATAGTTTTGAACAATGGAGTATGCTCAGGGAGTACTCTTGTCTGCTTTGAGAAGAAGGTAGTGCTGATAACTTCAGTGGGGTTTTAAAAAGAAGACAGTGGTAACAGAGCCACTAGCATCCATAGACTCTGTCTTTATGAACCTGCCATACCTCCCAGTCCCGTCTGAAAAATTCAGGTGGTAGGTGGAATGTCTTCCAGTGGAAAAGGTTGAAAAACAAAAAGCAAAAAAACAGGTAATACAGATGGGTTTCAGAGGACAGGATCAGTTGTACAGTTATTTATACAGCCATAGATTTATGAAAAAAATGTCAAAAAAATTATGTTTGAGGATCTCCACAATGTAGAGAAAACTCTGGGTATTGCTTTAAACACAAAGTATGCATTGATGGGAATGATATGGAAAAAGAAATTCACTGTGAATTTGTTCCCGTGATTTTTATTAAAGGGAGAAAAGTGTTTAAACTCAAGGGAGTAGAAAAGATTCAGAAGCATAAGTGATGTATAAATGGATATAAGAAGACAGAGGCACAGAGGGGAAGAATCATCTTCAGAGAAGAGATCCAAGTGCGGCCATTTTACTTCCCTTTCTGTGATTTCTGAAACATACAGACTATTCAAAAAAGTTTCATGGCACAGCCCCAGAGGTCTTTTCTACTGTAGATCCCTTCCCCTAGGGGAGCAACAGATGGTCTCACTTGGAATGGACAGATATCTTCTACCTTTCAGTATTGTTCGGTCTAGAACATTCTTTCTACGTATGAAACAATCTGAACTTAACATATGTGGAAAATGTACCACTTTAAAGAGAGTCTAATGTTTAAAAAATACATAATTCCCCTAGGAGAACTTGAACTATGTTTACTACTTTTAGAGAGATTGAAGTACGTATCGCTGAGAGACTGTTTAGTGCACTGGTTAAAAACATCAGCTTTGGAGCCAAACTGCTTGTGTCTGAAACTGGGTTTTACCACTGAAAAGAAAGATTAGCTCTTTGAGTCTCAGTGTGCCTCAGTTTCCTCATCCATAATATAGGATAGTTTATCTAATTCATAAGGTTGTCTTGAAAATTCATTGACTTAATGAGAAATGCTCAGAATAATATCGGCACATAGCAATCATTCGTAAGCATTTTTATTAAAATTGTGACTCTTCTTCATATTTGTCATAACCTAATAATTTTTGTTGCTATAAAAGGAACCAATTGGGGATGCCTGTCAGTCGGTTAAGAGTCTGACTCTTGATTTTGGGGTCATGAGATAGAGCACTGCATTGGGCTCTGCACTCAGCGGGGCGTCTGTGTGAGATTCTCTTTTCTGTCCTTCCCCTCCCTCAAATAAATAAATCTTAAAAAAAACCCAATAGTTGTAAATCCTAAAAATTAAAGAGACAATTGCTGAAATAAAGTTTTAGTAGACCAGACTGATAATCAAATTAGTGAGGTGAATGATCAAACCAGTTCCTCGGGCACAATGTCAGTTGAAAGGAGATGAAAAGTATGAGAGGACAGGTCCAGAAGTTAACAGGTAGCTAGCTTATGTAAGTTCCACATAGAAAATTAGAATGAAAAGGACAGTAATGTATTTTCTCAACTAACAGAAGGAATATCCCCAGTGTTAAAGAAAGACTCATATTGGAAGAATGTAGCAACTGCTAAGCAGAATTAATGAAAAAATCCCATACCTCGACTCACACAGGGAACATTCCATGAAACCAGGAGTAAAAAGAAAACCATGAAAGATTCCAGAGGGGGAGAAAGATTAGGTTATCTACACAGATCAGACTGATGTCAGATGTCTTAGCAGACATATCAGATGATGGAAGACCGTGGAAAAATAGCTTTGAAATTCTCAAGGGAAAATTATTTGGAATTTCAAGTTTTGTTTTTAGCCAAACTAGCCTCCAAAAAAATGAGAACAAATAAATACATTTTAGGAATGCAAAGACTCAAGCATGTTTTGAAAGGAATTCCTTCAGGAGGACTAACAGGAGGCCTAAGATAAAAGAAACAATGATAAGGAAGCCAGTAACTTAGAGTCAAGTCTAAGCAATTAAAATTGTTTCTGTGAAGCATAAGGAATGTGTTAGTAGTAATAATAGCAACTTTGGGGGAACTATTGGATGATTTATGCAAATTTTGAAAAAGCCCAAGAGGAAAACATGTTTTTTCAGTGGGAGGGAGGATTATTATTTAACTCAATGTTGATAGAATTACAGAAGTTTAAATATTTGTCAAAAATGGGAAGTTGGAAAAAATTTTAAGGATTTTTAATTTTAAGAATGAAATGGGTATATAATTTCCAAGCCACTGGAGTAGGAGTTAGTCCACTGCTCCACAAAGGCCTAAATATTTTAGACTTTTAGACTTTAAAGGCAGTACTCTTTGCCGCACCTGTTCCACTTGGCTGCTGCAGCTTGGAAGCAGCCGTAGACACACAGGTGTGGCTGAGCTCCAATCAAACTTTGTGTATAAGCGTAAAATTTGAATTTCATGTAATTTTCATAAATTATAAAATACTCTCTTTGACTTGTAGGCTATTCAAAATTCTTTTTTTTTTTAAGATTTTATTTATTTATTAGAGAGAGAGCTGACAAGTAGGGAGAGAGTCAGGCAGAGAGAGAGGAGGAAGCAGGCTTCCTGCTGAGCAGAGAGCCTGATGCGGGCCTTGATCCCAGGACCCTGAGATCATGACCTGAGCCGAAGGCAGAGGCTTTAACCCACTGAGCCACCCAGGTGCCCAACTTGTGAGCTATTCAAAGACAGTGGGCTGTGTTTGGTCCATAGTTTGTTGACCTCTGCATTAGAGTACAAAGGTGGAGAAATCTTAATAATTTCAACTAAAGACAGAAAAGGGGAAAAAGATGGGCAGAAATCATGAAGTCTAACAAACATGAAACATAAGTGATGATGTCAGTAAAAGAAACAGCAGTTCCCCTAATAATGTGAATGGAGTAAACTTTCCCAGTAAAGACAGATTGGGTACAATGGGTCATAGTATAACAGAGCAGGGCTACTTAAAGTATCATTCCTGTCATAGTGCCTGTTAGCAAACTGTGACCAGACCACCTTGAGATAAGGGAGCAGGGAAGAAGAGTACTTGGAAACCTTTAGAGTGTTGTGACATTGCTATAATTTCTAAGTGTGTGGTCGTCATTCTAGTAATTCATTTTATTGCATTTTATAAAACTGTTGGTCAATAATCGTTTAGAGATTAAAACTGCTTTGAGAAGCAGTAGTATACAGTGCAGGTACCAAAACTGAAGTAGGTCCATATGTATATATGATAGAACAGTATACAAGGTATGATTTTAAGTGCTTTATTTAAAACACCAATTGTATATGTAATGAATATATTCACATCAAACTGTTAACCGTGGTTCAACAAAACAGAAGTTATGATTGTTGGACCTGGGGTTGAAGGACATGGAGTGTTTTCATGTTTGAATCTACATACTTTTGTATTGTTTGACTTTTTTTGTTTGACTTTTTTTTTTTTAACAGCAGTATGTTTTATTGTGTAATTTTTCTGTACTTGGCAATTGAATATCCATATGGAAAACAAGGATCTTTTTTTTTTTTTTTAAGATTTTATTTTATTTGACAGAAACACAGCCAGAGAGAGAACACAAGCAGGGGGAGTTAGAAAGGGAGAAGCAGGCTTCCTGCCGAGCAGATAGCCCGATGTGGGAATCGATCCTGAGTCTCTGGGATCATGACCTGAGCCAAAGGCAGTTGCTTAACCAACTGAGCCACCCAGGTGCCCGAAAACAAGGATCTTTAACCTCTACCTCACACAATATACAAAAAATATTTTTAGGTTATAAAACAAAACGTGAAAGTTAAAACTCTAAAGCTTCTAGAAGAATACATGGAATAATGTCTTCAGAGCTTTGGAGTAAGCAAAATCTCTTTTTTCTTTTTAAAGATTTTTATTTGTCATAGAGAGTGCACACATGCAGGGGGAGCTGCAGGCAGAGAAAGGAACACGTTCCCCACTGAGCAGGGAGCCTGATGCGGGACTTGATCCCAGGACCCCAGGATCATGACCTGAGCCAAAGGTAGGCATTTAACCCATCTTGAGCCACCCAGGTGTCCTTAGGCAAAAATTACTTAAACAAAACACAAAAAACACCAGCTAAAGGACACGACTTGTAAATTGGGCTTCATTAGTATTAGATGTTAGGTTCATAACAAGACACTATTTGGGAGAGAAAAACGTAAGCTACAGACTGAGAGATGATATTTGGCATATTATATCTTTGAAACCTAGAATTATATATATTTTTTCTGTGTGTGTGCAGAAAGTTTTGCAATGGCTGTTCTACATATGAAAAGGCTTCATCAACATCATTAATCATAAGAGAATGGCAAACTCACACTACTATATTTGGATTAGAATGGCTAAAATTGGGGTCCTGGGTGGCTCATCTGGTTAAGCATCTGCCTTAAGTTCAGGTTTGATCCCAGGGTCCCGATTGAGCCCCGAATCAGGCTGCCTGCTCAGATGAGAGCCTGCTTCTCTTTCTCCATCTGCTTGCTGCTCCCCCTGCTTGTGCTCTCTCTCTCAAATGAATAAATAATTTTTTTTTTTTTTTTTTTTTTTTTTTTTTTTAAGGAATGGGGGCTCAGTGGGTTAAAGCCTCTGCCTTCGGCTCAGGTCATGATCTCAGGGTCCTGGGATTGAGCTCCACATTGGGCTCTCTGTTCAAGCGGAGAGCCTGCTTTCCCCTCTCTGCCTACCTGTGATCTATCTCTCTGTCAAATAAATAAATAAAATATTAAAAAAAAAAAGGAATGGCTAAAATTGAAAGGATGCATAAGACCTAGTGTTGGCGCAGCATAGATCAGTTAGAAGCTCACCTGTTACTGGTGGGGGTGTCAATAGGTATAATCACTGGAGAAAAAAAAAGCTGTGTGCTAAGGCTGGGCATACATAAATCCTGTGATGTAGTTCCTTCACTCCTGAGTATTCACTTAAGAGAACTGCGTGCTTATGTTCAACAAAAGATATAAGAATGGGCCTGTCAAATTTATTCCTAATAGTTAAGAAATTTCTCCATCAACAGTACAAATAGGTTGTGGTATATTCATCTAATTGACTGTTGTACAGCAATGCAAAGAAAATACTGCAACCTATAACTACATGGATGAATCTCTTTGACTCAGAATTGAGCAAAAAGAGCCAAAGATGAAGAATACCTACTGTGTGAATTCATTTATATGCTTTATGGTGAAAGAAGTAAAAATACTGGTTTCCTTGTTGGGAAGGCTGGGGGGACAGAGGCAGTAACTGACTGGCAGGGGGGCAAATGGGAATATTCTGGGATGCTAGAAATGTTCAGCACCTTAATCTGGATGGTGGCCACCTATCATTAAACTCTGCATCTACACACTTAATATCTGCATGCTTTGCTGTAAGTTATGCCTCAATAAAAATATTTAAAAAAAGAGTGCGTGGGTGGCTCAGTCAGTTAAGCGTCCAAGTCTGATTTGGGCTCAGGTCATGATCTCAGGGTCGTGGAAATGAGTCCCACATCAGGCTTCACAGTCAACGGGTAGTCTGCTTGGGATTCTCTCTCCTTCTGTCTCTCAAATAAATAAATAAATCTTTTTAAAAAAATGTTTAAAAAATAAAACCCCAACTTATGTCTTATATTCTGTTGTAAAATTGTGTCATTATCCTATGCCATTTTTTTTTAAAACATATTCAAGGGCTTTTTTTCCTAGCTCTTAATTCTTCCCCATTCATCTATTTTTGTAGATGCATTGTTCTGGTTTAATCATGGTTGCTTTATAATACATTTAATATTTAATGGTTTGAGTCTTTCCTACTCATTCTTCTATTTCAAAATTATCTTGAATATTATCACTTCTCTATTACAGATAATTTTTAGAATCAGATAGCCAAATTCTCACACACCCTCATGCCATTGGAATTTTGATTGTAATTATATGAAGCCACAAAATTATAAATTTGGAGATCATTGGTATGTGGGGCAAAGTTCAGACACATTGTGTTTCTCACCATTTCCTCCCAGTTCTCTAGTTGTCTTCATGTGACTCTTACAGGTTATTTTTATTTTTGTACATTTTTGTTTTGCTACTGTGACGGGGAACTTTTTTGTTACATTTTTACATTTCTTGATGTCATAGTATTATATTATATTATATTATAATAGTTATGATTATTGGCACTTTGCTAAGCAGACTTATTTCTTACAACAATCCCTATCAGGTAAATACTATCACCGCATTGTGGTCATTTTTACATTTGGGGTCAGTGAGGGACAAAGACTGAACAGCTGTTTTGTGGCAGAGCTATAATTCTAACCCAGGCAGGCTCACTCCAGAGGTGTGCTGCCTACAAACACTGTGGGCCTAGGTGTCCTCAGGTGAAGGAAGATGTGTAGGAAGGCCATGTGCGGGATCCAGTCTAGCTCTGATGGATCTGACTGACAGTACAGTGGGTGAGTAGTAGTTGCGTATATAGGAGCAAGACCTATACTAAAGTGGACTGTTGAGTGTACGTTCATTTATAGTTGTAGACTACAGTGTTCTAGTTTGGACTTACTCAAACCAAATTGTCTTACAATTTTTTAAGTGATTAACAAATGATTTAATGATAATTTTATATATCCCCAGGGTGCCTTTGTATTTACCAAATGATGACAGCTATTGTTTTAGTTGTGTTCTTTGTTTGCAAGGAGCTATCACTTATTCCCTCTAGTTGAGATAGTGAAAGTATATTGTAAAGGTACATGTGGCTATAAGGGAGATGGACTCCTCTCCATATCCAAGAGATGGAGCCATAGATTGGCCAGCATTTATGGAGACTAAAAATGTCTTCTGTTCCAGATTAAAGTCAACTATAGGCATCTCAGCAGCAAGATTTTAGATCTTTCCTGTAATGTGCTGTTTTTATCTTCCCTCCACTGCTGCTTATTATCTGTCGTTTTGTCCATCTATTTACCTTTATACTGCGTGTTTTCTCCATGGTTCCAGGTAAAATTTCTGACAGAACATTTAATTGGCCATGGTAGTTATTGTGTTTGGGCCAAGTATTTCAGGCTTTATAGACTACGGAACGGACTATAGATTGGCTGAGTCAACTTTACCGCAGTAGTTCTAGTCATTTCTGGCCAGGGAGGGATGGCTGGTTAGGTGAAACAAGGCTCATCTAAAACTACCTCCTTCAGGGGCGCCTGGGTGGCTCAGTTGGTCGGACGACTGCCTTCGGCTCAGGTCATGATCCCGGAGACCCGGGATCGAGTCCCACATCGGGCTCCCTGCTCGGCGGGAAGCCTGCTTCTCCCTCTCTCACTCCCCCTGCTTGTGTTCCCTCCCTGGCTGTGTTTCTCTCTGTCAAATAAATAAAATCTTTAAAAAAAAAAAA